>JASUUF010000118.1:0-96167 GCA_030449835.1 Clausena lansium | reverse complement strand
GAAATTTTTAAAATCTTAAGAGTATTAAAAGTTTGAGCTCGGCGGCAAAAATTATGGGAGTGAAATAAAAGTAGTTAATGTTGGATTTAATCAAATTAACTCTTTTATTATTTTAAAACTATCAATTTTAAAAGTTTAGTTTATAATTGATAGGGGGAACGTTTGATGCTAATATTATATGACATTTAACATGTTAATCTTTATGATTAACATAACAAACATAACAATAATAATAAGAAGAAAGTTCTAGTTGATGAGGACTTGTAGGTTGAAAAGTTAGCATCAATTTTACCGAAGAAAATAGGGTGATCTGATCCACTGTAATTAATCATATTATTTTCAATACAAATTAGGAAAAAGCCATCTACACTTACATGATTTACTTAAATTGTCACATACACCTCCTTAGTTTCTTAAATAGTTACACAGACCCTCTTCATTTTATAAATGACTATTACACCATTTGATTATTATAACACAAATAAATATAAATATAATAATAAGATAAAAATAATAAATAAATATCATATGATAAAAATAAAATATTACATTAATAAAATCAGTTATTTAAATTCAATTATTTGATTGTTGTAATTAAGGGTATAATGGTAAAAAAAAGGGTCTATGTGACTATTTAAGAAACTAAAAGGATATATGTGATCATTTATACCAACTATGATGGTGTGGGTGATCTTTCTCCTACATGATTTTCTAGTTTAAGTGGTCTTTCCCCTGCATGATTTTCTAATTCTCATAAGTCACAAAAAATCAGTTTTGATACTTGCGACTCTAGTTAAATACATTTATATACAAAATCAAAAAATTTTTGGTACTAACTCCGAAATCTACTCCCATAAATAAAGTTGAGGAAAAATTACCCATTTTTTACAATTTTATGAAAAGGTATAAGAGGTCAAACATTTTCATAAAAAATATATGTTCTTGCTAAATAATGTAAGGGTCCGACTGCGTTACCTCATGGGTTTGGTACCCCATTCTTTTGTCTTATAGCGGACAACCCTTTAAGATTGAGAACAATGGTATTTAACTACCGAGACTTGACATTTGGAAAATGGGTAACAGTTTGAAGCTCTAGGCAGAATAACAAAAACAAAAAGTAAGGGGTTTGTATGTATAATCATATCATCTGGAATTCTCCCCACGACATTATTTTCTTCATACTAAATTCAGAAAGCTATAACGAAGTATTGAATCATCTTAAGTTGGGTTTTGTTACAAATTAGAAGGATTATTTTTGTTTCTCCATTTATAAGGTCAAGTGGGCACAAAGAATATTAGGGCTTTTTCGGCAAAATTGGGGATTTATTTGTTGATTGGGTTACACCGATAGATTTATAGTTGTCATCAGTTACAGTTGGTTGGGTTGCTATCCGACGATGGAATACAACCATTTGAGTTGTACTGGAGTAAAGTGAATTGAGAAGAGAAATACTCGAGGAGACTTATTGGAGTGGATTTTGAGTAGATAATTTTGTCTCTATTGAGTCTCAATAGTTGCTAAATTGCCAACTGAGGTATGTTCTACATATAAATTTTTTATTTAGGGTGCATATTCTTTTTTCCCTGTGGTTCTTCACTGGGTGGGAATGAAGAGGTAGAAATCTTGAATGGGTAGTTTTCGATCCTAACTAGGTGCTTATAAATACATTAGGCTATGTGCACTAGGAGTGGTTCGTGAGTTATGTTATTTTAAAAATATGAAGAAGGAAGAGGGGAGTGTGTATTCTTCTCCCCCCCCCCTTCTTTCTTTTAGTATCGGACATAGTGAAGTATTGTATGTAATCATGTTATATATGATTTTAATAATACCTAGATGAATTTAAATTGCCCAGCACTTGGAATTATGGCTGCTTTGGTTTTTGGTTTTCCTTTTTTAGGTTTAATATTATTGCTAATATTGCATCTGCAGTGTTCTGCTTCTTTGCCATAAGATTATGCACTTATATTGCATCAAATTACAGGTATCTAGTGCTTTACTTTTGTGCAATTGATTGGATCCCTTATCTAGTTATTTAAAGGAGGTAACTGAGGGCTGAGGCTACTGGAGAGATTGATAAACTAAATGAAGAAGTGGATGAACTAAGGAAACAAGAAAGGGGAAAAACTAATAGTTTCAAGACATTAAGAAGAGAGACAAAGCGCTAGGTTGAAGTTATGGAATTAAGGATGAAATCTTATTAGGCTATGTTCGGTTGGGAAATGAGGCTGGAGAGGAAAGAATTTTGATTTCCTTAATATTTTTCTCCGTTTGGTTTGCAATAGTCAACTAGAAAAACAAATTCTCAGAAATTCATAATTTTGGTGATATGAGGAATTGGCTTTCCTCTTTAATGAGCAAGGATGAGGTCGGAAATCTCTACTAAATGAAGTGAGCTTTCTATTTTACCCTTACTTAAATATTAATTTCCTATTTTGACCTTTAACAAAATTGAAAGCCTAGTTCACGTTCCTCTCTTTGATTTTGCATCTCATAAACTTAAAACAAATCTCAACATCGTTCATCATCTAACAGTCGGCAGCTGTGACCGGCGATATAGAGCTACAACTTTGATTGAAACTTTCTAAAAAATCTAAGTCTGAGTCAATCTTGGAATTGGTAGCGGTAGCGGTAGCGGTGGTGGAATCGGTACTCATTACAGTCTATCTTGGATAGGTCGGCAACGATTAGCCACCAGATCGGAAATCAAAATTGACGTACAACGAACCTCGCGTTAATTTTCATAAGAATCAGTTAATTCGTGTAGAATTTTAATTAGAATAGTTTTATAGTTGATTTCAGCTTTCAATATTTTCATTTTGAAGCAGTGATGATGATTTAATCATTAATTTTGGATGTTTCTCCATAACCGAAGAAATGAAAATGTAATTTCCAGTGGAATTTTTGTTTTTTATATTATTTTATGGTTTACAACTTTGGATGACTTTGATTATGGTTGAAACTTGCATAGATTAAAAGTTTTCAAGTGAAAATGGAAGCACAAAATCTAACAAGTGGTGGAAATTAATTTTAGGTTTCATTGGAGAAGTTGGCAGACTCAGCTTATGAGCTTTTTCTCTTGTGCTAGTAAATCTCTCTTTCCTTTGATAATTTTATAGTCTCCATTGATACATGAATTTGAGTATTTTAATTTTTTTCGATAATTTTATATAATCTTGTAACAATATATTGCATTATGGAGCTCCTAGTTTGCACACTTTATTTGGTTTTGCCTTTTTTTTTTTTTGGGGAATAATTGTGCTTTTTCCTTGGGGTAAAGTTCGACCAGCCAAATCTGAAACTTGGTGTGTTTCAGCCAAATTATTGTTCCTTTGCAGTAAGAAATAGGGTGTTTAATCCTTGTCAAGATAGAAGTACATGTGAATGTGACAGAAAAGGTTTGTCCTTGATCCTACCTATATAAACCCCTGTTAACTGTAACTAAGAAAAAGAAAAATTGAAACTTAACTGAATCCTGAGGAATAGAAAGAGCAGCTAGCAGAAACATGCAATAGAAAATCAATTTCTTGGCTGCTAAACAGACCTCTTAAACTATAATGATAGGTAGGGTCGCAATTCCAATCTTGAAACTGCGTGGTGAAAGTCAGGGTCAGTGGTCAGGCTGGGCTGCCACTCGTGTGGTTTGTCTTAAGGACAAAAAAACAGACCTTTCTAGGTTACATCATGTGAGCTTATATTTACTTTGAGTACATCCCTAGCTAGCTACTTAACTATTCTATTATTATTATTATTTCATTTATATATGTGTGTTATATATATAAATATAATGGACCTAACATCTCTTTCATATGTCTTGTCTATACTCTTATATTCATGTTCATAATTATATTTCACACAATGCATGCACCTTTTATCTCTCTCTTTTCGTTTAACCCACATGCATTTTTTATCTCTGTAGACACCATCTTTAGATTTTCATAAATATAATCTCATCCTCACCACTTAGCGTAGCCATCTGAATCTACCCACTAATAAGTGTAAACATGCAGAAATCCAATAGTAAATTATTAGAATCCAACTTTATAGTATGTAGTTAGGAAACTTGATAAAAAGTAGATTTCACATTCTCCCTATGTAATAATAATAATAATAATATTCCTAAATAGTTGATGGATGGATTGCAATTAAATTTTATTCGGAGGGAGATGCCATGGGATCCTTTTAAAGATGCAATTTCAAACTATACATGAGATGTTAACTAGACCAAATTGTAATGGCTTTGGTTGGGATCCAAAAAAGAAGGTTTTGAATTTGAGAAAAGGCTGTGTGGGATGCTTATATCCAGGTAATTTTTGGTTTTTCCTTTTTCTTTGACTCCCTGCTCATTTTTTTAAGATTTATAAACTTGAGTAACATTCTTTGTCGTGCATATTGAAATTCATATGCATGCATGTGTTAGTCCTATTGGTGTTGCACTTGCACTTGCAGATCAGCCAAAATCTCAAGCCTTTAAATATTAATTGATACAAATTATGTACTGCATTTGCATATATTACATGCTGGTCAGTGTCTTATGACTAGGTCATTTTTAATCTTATGACTTGTGTATGATTTATTTACAAAGTCATAAAGAAGCAACAAATTTCAGGAAAAAAACATTCCCATATTATGAGGACTTATGTATGATTTATGGTAAAGACCATGCAACCGAAAAAAATGTTGAGGCCCCTGCAGATGTTGTGGAAGAAATTGAGAGGACAAGGAATTATTTTTTATTTCATACTTTGGTTTTATTACTTCATTTTAATATTAGGACATTTATATTTGAGACACTATAGCTCTCACTATTAAGTAAATTTATGTCTCTTTTTTTTATTTATATGAATAAAATCATATTTT
Organism: Clausena lansium; assembly: GCA_030449835.1. Taxonomy (NCBI): domain Eukaryota; kingdom Viridiplantae; phylum Streptophyta; class Magnoliopsida; order Sapindales; family Rutaceae; genus Clausena; species Clausena lansium. Next base: position 91,309 of record JASUUF010000118.1, on the reverse strand, counting down.
TTGTTATGTTTTTGTATTTTTATTTTCTAAGTTGTGAATGGAATAATATTTTGGTTATATATTAGCATACATTATGACAATAGTAAATTTGATGAAAGCACTTTTAGTAATTGCATTTTTTATGAAAGCACTTTTAATAGAAGTACTTTTAATGAGATTAATACTATCATAGGCCCATATAATTAAAAAAATAATGGTTATTACTTTTCAGTTAATATTTTTATGCCACAGTAGTTTGTTTACACTAGTTTGTACAAAATTATTTTTGGCTCTATTTGATTTCGTAATAATATTTTAATATTTTTGTCTCAAATAATGGGACATTTTTCGACATATCGGATGCGGATGTGACTCAATCCATATCCAATCCACTATTTTACAGATTGGTTTGTGGATTCAAAAACTTTAATTATGTCCAATCCACAAACTAAGTAAATAAAAATTCGATATAAAAATAATTTTACTACCGATCAACTTAAAAATTAAAATAATAAAATCTAATATAAAACTAATTTTGATTATTTAATTGATGTAAGACGTTATTTTAGTTATTTTAGGATTCTAGAATTTTAAATCTATTTTAATTAGAGTCGATTAAGGAATTCGTCTTAGTCTTTTATTTATATTATAATTGTAATTTAATTTTCCTTTTTGAAGTAGGTTTACTCTATTATAAATAGAAAGGTCTTATTATTGTTTTCATAACTTCAATTATTCAATAAAATTCCTCTTCTATAATTTCCTATGGGATTATCAATCAAAATCTCTCTTATAGAGTCATTTGGATTAGAGCATCATCTAATCTCGCTTTATGCATTAATAAAAATCTCATTGAGACGTTTGGATTAGAATGGATCTAATTACACTTCGATTAGAGTGTAAACTGATCGCGTTGGCTCGGTCCTGTACTAGAACGATATCTAGTTTTTCTTAACCTATCAATTCCGCTTCCGCTACGCCGCTCCGTCAGTTGGTATCAGAGCGGTTCTGTGCGAATTGCACAGCTTTTTTGGGTATCCACATCCATCTCCACAAATTCCATAAAAAATAAAAATAAAAAATCCCTAAATTGAAAACCCAAGCCGCCACCAACAACCACCAGCTACCACCACGATCCGGCAACCTCACCACCAGCCACTGCAACCATCAAACTCAATGTCAGCCACCGCCCAAAATCTGACCAATTTTAGCCTTTAACGCCTCCTGAAACCGCCGCGCGAGACACCACCGACGGCTCCACCTGTAACCTCAAGATCTCTATTTCACAGGTTTAAGGCACCTCTCCAAACTCTCCCACTCAAATCTCAGCCTCTCTCCATTATCAGACATCTCTCATCCTTCTCCCTCCATTAAAAATCCCAAAACAACCCACACTCCACAACTCAATGAGGTATCTTTTAAACCCAAAAAATAAATTTCACCTCCCAAAATTTACCTAAAACATACCCAGTATTGTAGTAGCAGCCCTTTATATTCTTAAAGATGGAGGAAAATATTTATCATCAAACAATTGTTTAAATCACTTCTAATTAATCATATTCTCATTCATAGTTTAAGCCTAATTAGTCAATACGCTTTCTTATAAGGCAATCTTCAGCGCGTCAGAATCGTCTATTTAAGCAAGGTAGTGTAGCACAAATTCATGGCATATGTTAAAAAAATTGTAAAATATAAATAGAACATTATAGTAATGTATCAAAAATAATAAAACCAAAATACAAAGTTTAAATTTAAATTGGCAGTAAAAGTATTTCCTATTTTGGCTCTTGCTGCCAAAATGCGAACGGGCCATTAAAAAAAAATCTATTTAAAGAAAAAGGCAATCGTTATTTTAAAATAGAGAGCTTTGAGAAAAACCCTTCTCCTCGCATGGAGGACAATCGATCCACCAAGAAGGCAAAGTTTAGGGCTCAAGGTGATGATGAGGATAATCCTGAGCGCCTATCTTTCTGAGATAAACTGATGCAGTCACAAACGAAAACAGAGGAAGAGATGTTTGGCGGGGATGAAGATTTGGAATTGAACATGGAAGATGTGATTTTTACGGATGCGGAACCTATACCATCTATAGACTTTTCACGAAAAGTTTATGAGCAGCTGATTAAGCAATGGCAGAATGCGGTTGTGGTGAAATTGTTGGGTCGCCATATAGGGTATTGGGCCTTGTGTAATAGATTGGAATCGATGTGGAGTTTGGCACCGGGATTTAATATTATCGATCTAAAGAATGATTTTTATTTGGTCCGTTTCATGAATGAAGGAGATCTTTGAGTATGCATTAACCCACGGCCCTTAGTCTATAATGGGGCATTATCTCGACAAGATAGCCATGGTCGCCCAGCTTTGATATTTCCAAAAGCGAGATAGATAGAGTGGTGGCTTGGGTTTGTCTCCGGGCTTGGCTTTGCATTATTATCATAAGAAAATACTTCGGCGACTGGGAAAAATCATTGGATTCGTTATTCGTATTGATTATAATACAGAGCCAGCACAGAGAGGTAAATTCGCTCATATTGCAGTGGAGATTGATCTTAGGAGACCATTGGTTTTCCAGTTTTATAATTGGATATGAGAATAACCTTTTTGTTATTTGTTTCCACTGTGGTAAATACGAGCATCTTAAGGAAGGCTATCCGGATAGGGATGAAATTGCTCCTAATGATGAAGACCTACCTATTCCCTTTGATTCGGTGGAGAAATAGCTAGGGACTAAGGTGGGAAAGACAACTGGAATGAGCCAAAATTTGGACCATGGATGGTTGTTGCTCGCAAAAAGAGGCCGAAAGTTGAGAAGGAAAGGAACTTCAATCACGAAACTGAGCGAGAAATTCGGGGGAAGTATAAGAAAGAATCACGTTTCAATGTTCTAGCAAATCTTGATGAGAAGGAATCTAATCACGAGGATAATCATGAGGTACATTTAGAAAGAATTAATTGAGATCACCGAACAGCTAATCCTAGCCCTACATGTCACTGAAAAATAGACCCCCTAGAAAGAAAAATGCCAACCAATCAGATAACCCCAAAGTTCCTGAGCATGTGGGTACATCCATCAGATTGCATGAATCAACCCTTAATGAAGGAAACACAATTTTTCACAGCCCTATTCACACACGTGCCTTACGTGATTGTACCAATCTACATGCAAGCCATGCAAATCTTATTCCCTTACCTTTACCCACGTACGTTCCCACTTGTCTAAACCCGCTCCACCACTTAACCATCTCTTTCCCTTTTAATAGCATAACAAAAAATTTGCCTATGGCTGATGCACATCCCAAGAACTCAAATGACCATGACAGTGCTGGTGGTCATGCTCCTGTGATTGAACTGGACGGTGACCCCTCTGATTCAAAGGTTTTGGCTGAAAATATGAATATGGAGGATGATGCAAATGATAGCGACTATGTGGCTACAAGTGAGGATAGGACTGATTCTTCTGAAAGTGATGTGTCCCTAGTTGAAAAAACAGTCATAGACTTAGTAGAAGTGGCTTCTCAGCCATTTCAGTAAGGCTCTAACTTTATCCAGTTTTGTATTTTATGATGATACAAATTCTATTTTGGAATGTACAGGGAGCGGCTTCGAAGGGTTTTTGTCACTCTTTCAATACTTATTATTGCCCTTCTATGGTTATAATAAAGGAGCCTAGAATCAGTAGGCAGCAGGCAGATGATTTTATTAAGTGCAGTGGATTTGATAATTCTCATCAAATTGAAGCTTTGGGTTTTTCGAGTGGTATCTGGATCCTTTGGCGAGATTGTTTTGAAGTGGAAGTCATTATTAATCATAAGCAATTCATTCATTTTAAAATTTCAAGAAATAGCTTTCTGAGTCTTAGATCACAGCAGTTTATGCGAGTCCAAACCCTAATTTGAGAAGGCAACTATGGGGCCACTTTGATTCTTTGGCTAGATCGGTTTATGGCCCATGGCTAGTAAGAGGTGATTTTAATTCCATTATGTATGATTCTGAGAAAAAGGTGGCTCTACTAATAGATCCGAGGTCTCGTGGGTACATTTAAGAAATGGTTTAACATGAACGGTATGGTTGATTTAAACTTTCATGGTCCTCATTTCACTTGGTCCCGTGGTTCACTCATGAGGAGGCTAGATAGAGCTATTTCTAATATGGATTGGCTAACCAAGTACCCAGATAATACGGTCCTACACCTACTAAAGTTTGCTTCAGACCACAGGTCTATTTTAGTTAGGCTTTCTAAAGATGAAGTAGCTCTCGGGGACAAAAGCATTTCCATTTATTGGCTGCGTGGCTTACCAACAATTCTTTTAGTGAGTTTGTCTCTAAAGCTTGGCTTTATAATTTGCCGTATCTACGGGCTGCTAATAACTTTGTAAAAGAGGTCTTGGTATGGAATCGAGATCATTTTGGTAACATTTTCAAGAGGAAATGGAGGATCCTAGCACGCCTGGGTCGGGTCCAGAAGGCGTTAGAAACCAACTCTCGACGTAGTCTTATCAAGTTAGAGCTTAAGTTGAAAAAGGAATTAGAGAAAGTAATTACACAAGAGGAAATACTATGGCTTCAAAAATCTTGAAAAGATTTGGCTTATTCAAGGGGATAGAAATACAGCTTATTTTCACCAAAAGACCCTGGCCAGACGTAGAAGGAACTGAATCACAACCATTCAGGATGTAATAGTGAATGGCTTTTAGACAATGATATTTTTAAGTAGCATGCCACGGCTTTCTTCTCAGCCCTCTATATGAGTGAGATGTTAGTGTTGCTGCCTTATCTGATCATGGGATGCTTTCCTAATAATGAAGAATCTCTTAATCAAGGGCTTAAAAAACCATTGAGGACAATGAAATCCGGCAAACTATTTTTAGTATAAAGCCTCTTAAGGCTCCTGGTGTGGATGGCTTACATGCAATTTTTTTCCAGTCCCAGTGGCATATTGTTGGTCCCAGTATATTTTTAGCAGTGGCAGTATTCCAAAGGAAATTAACACTACGCTGTTAGTTCTTATTTCGAAGACTGATCATCTGGTCAATCTTAAGATCTATCGCCTAATTAGTTTATGCACAATGTTCTACAAAACAGTTACTGAAATACTGGCTAACAGACTACAGGCATTACTGCCAAAGCTTATTGGACCCCAGTAGACCAGCTTTATTCCTGGCCGGCATATCATTGACAATATTGTGATAGCTCAAGAAGTTAATCATTCCATGTATAAAAAAACGAGGAGGAAAGGTTTCATGGTGATAAAAGTGGATCTTGAAAAGGCGTATGATAGACTTAACTGGAATTTTATTCATGAGACATTACAAGAAACGGGAATGCCTAGAGATATGGTCCAAAATTATTATGGAATGTATTACTTCTACTACAATGAATGTTTTATGGAATGGAGAAGTTTCTTATGAGTTCGTCCCCTCCAGAGGCATACGCCGAGGTGATCCTCTTTCCTTATATATTTTTGTCTTATGTATAGAACGACTCAGTCATGGGATTAATAATGCTGTCACTGTGGGGCTTGGTAGTCGGTTTGTCTTACTCGTCGTTGAACTCCTCTTACTCATCTATTTTTTGCAGATGATCTCTTACTATTGGTTGAAGCAACTATTGACTAGGCTGAGGTTATCAATAAGGTTTTAGATACCTTTTGTCAGAGCTCTAAGGTTAAGGTAAACAAGACCAAAACTAAGGTATTTTTTTCTAAAAATATTTTGGCTAGAGAAACAAAAAGAATTGGGGCTGTCCTTGGTTTCTCGGGTACCAAAGATCTTAACACCTATCTTGGGATGCCGTTCTTGCATACTCCGGTCTCGCAGAATACTTACCAAGGCATCATCGATAAGGTTGAAAGTCGTCTCTCAGCCTGGTATGCATCTCTCCTTTCCTTAGGGGCAGAATTACTCTTGCTCAGACAGTTTTGCAAGCTATTCCAATTTACGCAATGCAATCAGCGAGTCTCCATGCCAAAGTTAAACTAAAGATTGATAAAGCCTGCAGGAAATTCATATGGAGTGGAAGTTCTAGTCATCAGCGAATGAGTATGGTTAGTTGGGATCAATTGTGCAAACCAAAGGGTGATGGAGGTTTAGGTTTTAAGGACCTAAACGTGATGAACAAAGCTATGTTAATGAAGCTCAGTTGGGGAATCATCTCATATAAGAGATAGTTTATGGGTTCGGGTTCTATGTACCAAATATGGGATTAATAGTTCTAATCCGCCTCTCTCTTTGCCCACTCGCTATGGATCTCATTTGTGGAAAGCTATTGGTAATATTTAGCAGGATACGATTTCTATTGGTAAAAAACAAACATATTATTCAAAGATTCAAAGATTCAAAGATTCAAATTTCTATTTAGATTTAATTAAATTCGTCATTATTCAAAGATTCAGTTAAAAAAAAACAAACGCCACCTTAATGGTTGGGGCTATGTTACTCCTAACAATCATAAATAATCCGAATATTTTTTAAATAATTCCATGTGCAAGTATTACTAAAGCTACAATATTATTTCTTAAACTGGCACAATAAATGAATATTATTATGAATCCAGCATGCAGTACAAATGCAGAGCACCACATTTGCATATGTTCCATTTAACAAGCCCCTAAGTAAGTGTTCCATGATGTCACCCTTCCGGCATATAGCCGAGCAGAACGAACGTTCCTGTTGAACAAAAGTAAGTTTGATACTTGCTAACATGGTGCACAAAATAACATTAAACATATATGCATTGCCTTATTGCATTGCAACTACCCTAGGCATACACCATAGTAATATTTCCTAGTTAAGCTGGTACATAAGAGTACGCTTATCAGCATCTACACCAAACCTAAACTCAAGGGTTAGGCGACGAAGTTCAGAATGCCAACTAGCCCCAACATGATGATGCGAAATGCATAATACCGCTTCTGATTGTCAGCGGCGATGAGGAAATCAAGAATTCCCTGCACACCAAAAGAAGCCCGTAACACAATTGATTATCCATGCATTGACAAACAAATTAAGTGTTGTAGTCAATACTCCCACTGGATCCTTTAACATGGACGCATAAATCCATTGCATACGTGCAGATTATAATAGACAAATTTTATTTGCCTAACATTTGGACTGAAATAACTAGATAATATACATTTGGCTAATAATGTGGCATATGTTTGCAAACCACTACGAAGCACAAAATATTTGTGTAAAACAACTAGATCGAAAGCAAATGGCTCAAGATGACAGCAATGGGTGGATGGATTGGATTGGATGTTTGGTGTGAGTGAGTTGGTGCCTTTGACTTCTGTGATTAGTAAAGAAATCGAAGAGAGAAATTAGGAATTTGAGAGAGTGATGCGATTTAACAAAGATAGAGATTTCAAGGAGATAAACTTGCTAGGCAACTAGCTTTACAATTTCCAATGTTTTTTTTTAATTTTAATTTTATATTAAATCTCAACCGTTGGATTCATTTTAGTTGAATCGAACTATTTGTTTTAAACTTGCAGCATGGTGGCGGGACTTGATGCCCAGTATTGTAGTAGCAGCCCTTTATCTATTCTTAAAGAGGAGGAAAATATTTATCATCAAACAATTGTTTGAATCACTTCTAATTAATCACATTCTCATTCGTAGTTTGAGCCTAACCAGTCAATACCCTTTCTTATAAGGTATTCTTCGGCGCGTCAGAATCGTCTGTTTAAGCAAGGAAGTGTAACAAAAATTCAAGACATATGTTAAAAAAATTGTAAAAACTAAATAGCACATTATAGTAATGTATCAAAAACAATAAAACTAAAATACAAGGTTTAAATTTAAATTGACAACAAAAGTATTTCCTATTTTGGCTCTTGCTGCCAAAATGCGAATGGCCCATTACCCACTTCGTTTGCTAAAAACAAGCAAATGATTGTCGTGAATTAGTTAATACAAACATTAAAAATCCATTAGACAGATTTTGTTACGAAATACCCTTATCATACTCCAATAACAATTAATCGAAGTATTTAATCCAATAAAATCTGGCAACAACGCAATTGAATTTTATCTTTTCTTTTTTTAAGAAAAATAATAAGCACAGTTGAAATATAGAATCATATTGCTTACACCTAACAAAATATTCAATAATGTAATAAAAGAGACCAAGATTTATTGTGAGTCATTGAGTCATAAGATTACCTGATGGGATTTCAAAAATTTTTTTAAGTGAGGTTAGGTCTATGACGGCCAATAGCGTATCGGTTGGAGTATGTAGTAGTTGGAATTTTTTTTTATTACATCTAAGAGCTGATTTTGAAGCTAAAGATAAATTCTTTGATAAATGATTTGAGAATTAGAAAACCATGGATTTTTTTTATTTTTTATTTTTTTATTTTTACTGCAGTGTTTAGGTTTACCAGTTTGTGTAATGGGGTTTTAATGGGAAAAGAGAAAAAGTCTTCCGTTTTTTATCTTTCAAATTGACACTTTGCTCCTTCTTGTTTGACAAATATGAACATTATGACCTGTTGTTTTCAAATTTAGTCCTTTACGTCCTACGTGACTTTTGTACTCAGATATTTAAACTCAAAATGTACAAAATATATGCTAATAACACATTTGTTGAGTTAGTTGATACATTAGAGTATGCTTATAGTTGTGCGAGATTATATTAGATGAAAACAATTGGGGACAATCTATTCTGCATTCATATTTTTAATATTTAATTCGTTTTATATTTTAATTATATTTTTTTCTCTAAATTTTTTTGAGATTGAATTATTTACACTTTAAAAATTACTCAGAACATTCTTACTCCTATAAATCTTTTTATTTTATTATTTTAATTAAGGAAAATACTATGATTATTCTTGACACCCATTCACCGTACTTATTCACAATCCAACTATCTTGTACCATTTATAAAATATAAATCTTAAGTGTTTTTTTTTTTTCCAAATCTTAACAATTCTCATCACCCGTATTCTCTTTACTATTCTTCTTCCCAGAAAACTTTGCAATTTGTGACCATATAAGAGAATAAATTGAAGAAGATGAGCTGTACCATAAAGTTTGGTATAAGAATTGTGGTTTAATCAGACTGGGCTTTATTTAAATTTTTTTATTTGTCAAAATATTGATTTTGGCTCTTCCATTTTGGATGGATTAAGAAGATATCAACCGAAAAAAATTATGAGAAAAAAATTAATATTATTTTTAGAAAACAAAAATGGTAATGATAAGGATTTAATATAGGGTTATTTTTGGATTTCTTAAGCGTGTTCTAAGTAATTGCTTAATTTCACCATTTTCTTTTAGTGTCATGAGTAAAAGTGCAACTAGCCTCACTTTAAAAAAAAAAAAAATTGACAATGTTAATTAAAAGTCCAATTTACAATTTAGCTGTTAAAAATAATTGAAAAAATTTCATGCAACGGAAGTGCATTGATGTCTATAATTCTCGTTGGACTAAATTGAAATCATTTCATCGTCTTGATTGATGTTCCAATTTTAAAACTGGATAGGTATAGCACCATAATGCGGTACGTAAATACATCATAATGAAAGGGTCAATCAGGGTGGACAATACTTTTTTTTTTTTTTATAAAATGCTGATATATTACCATCAGAAAATACACAGTGACATGATAGCCAGAAGTACACTCGTATTACAATTAGAAATAAATCGGGACTCTTCTACTCATTGTAATATTCTTTTAGTATGACACGGTTCGAAAAAAATTATCCATACATTTGAGAGAAAATTGAATCCTAGCTGAACCTCGAAGCATGGAATTGCCAATGGACTCATAGCCCATTGGTGTGAGCAATACTTTTTTGAAAGGGTCATCTTATTTTATTAAAAGAGTCAAATAAAAAAGTATTGTCCACATTTTTTTAATGAAAATCCACGTATAATTTAATAATTGCATAACAGATTTGATAATATTAATCTTACAAGTAATGTCCCCTTTGCTTCAACTTGACCTCTATTAGTTCTGAGAGATTATTTAAAAATTTTATACATATAACTAATAAACTAGCTAAGAGATTATTTAAAAATTTATCACCCTAAGTTTTGGGTTAAAATTAAGGCAGATTCAGAATCCAGCCATTTTTTATTTGTGTGATCTTTGAATCATAATTGATTAAAGTAAAATGATAGAGCCACAACGTAACTTGTTAGTATGAACGATAATATAATATTTTATTGATATTTTAAAAATTAGATTATAATTATTTAATTGATTAGTCCTTATACTTGTGTGAGACTAATCGAATTTGTTTGGATTGTTGTTTGTGAGATGAGTTTTGGTTTCTTGTTCGATGAACTCATAAAAAAAATGTTAATTTGAATGTGAGATCAAACAAATTAGAGATGAAATAACTTAATCATATTAGATGAAAAAAATTGGTATGATCTTCATTTTTTTTTAAATATTTAAATGTCTTGTAAATTAATGGTCCCACCACTTTAGATGTAGATTCTAAAATAGATTATTTCTATCTTAATAGTTAGATAATTATAAGGTAATTATCTTATTTATCTTTGTATTTATCATACCCCTAATCACTCCCCATAAATAGCGGAGGCCTCTTGTACTCATTTCAATTCAAGAACGAATTAATTACAAGGCCTGAGCCCTACGCACATGTGCTTCCTTAAGCACTTTGTTTATTGTTCAAATATTTCTTCCATCTTTATTTACTCTTTCTTATTTTATTTATGGTTTATTTTGAACAATTGGTTTTATATTTTAATTATATTTCTTTTGTCTTTATTTATTTTTTTTTAATTTTGACAATGTTAATTAAAAAGTCCATTGGTGTTTTAATTCTCGTCTTAGTAAATTGAAATCATATTAAAATTACCTCATTACAATTAATCTTCCAAAATTAATATTTTCCTTTACTGCACAACAATAGAAAAGAGTACTTTATATTTGGTATCCCAAAAGATAAATGATTAAACTCAATAACTATTTACCAATTGATCTTATGAAATAATATCACATCATCTGTCACCAGAAAAATTTTACATCCCAATTTCGTAAGCATTGTTAGTGATTAAAAAAACTGATGTTGAACAAAAGATGAAAGTAGAAATTTATATCAAATCAACTAATCAAGAAAGCTACTTCGCCAGCTACTAATAATAGTTGATGTCTTACCTTGTATCCAAAGTAAACTCTGAACTGTTAATTGAAATTAAGAAATTGAGACCAGGCCAAAAGTTGCTGAAAGTAAAAGCACTTGGAAGAAAAATCCACAGTTATAAGTTAATTAGAAACAATTTGACATGAAAATACATGCCCCGTTCTTCAATTTCTTCTCAATTGTCTTAAGGCAAAACAAGCTGTATCTACAGACAGTTTTTACTCGGACAAAAATCAAAGCAAGCTTATCGAGCATCATCTGATGGTCCATTTTATGAAATGTAAAATAAGTCAATTAATAAATATTTCGGGTATATAAGAAAAAAAGTAATACAAGTAGAGATGAAAGAATTTGTAAATGCACCAAATAGATGAAAGAATTCTCTCATTTCAAATAGAATCAATGAACATCAACACCGAAAACTGCTTTCAATTGTCAACACACATTCACAATTTGTAGTATGGAAGGGGAACAGAAGCTACAACCATTACATTAACCACATCAATTCTTACCTATGGCTCTTGTACATGAAAGGACTTTAGCAAGTAGAAACTTGCTTCATTCTTCAAGAGTGAGTCTACAATGATTGCAAAATAGAGATGCATCCAGCATTACATTTCAATTCTAAGTTTATATTTCTCACGTTGCAAGTTTCAATTCTAAGTTTCTATTTCTCACGTCCATAATGTAACCATTCATGTAAAGGCCATAAATAAAGTTGTAAAAACTTTTGGCCGATGTCTTATTGAGGACTCGGGCAAAATACTAAACTGAATATGCTAATAATTTCCTAATTTAGGTATATCTTTTCATCAAGCAAAAACCATCCATTGAAATTAACACATCTTTAAATTCTCTATCGTTCTCCATATCAAATTTTGCAATTTTTGCTTCATCCATCTTCCCATTCTTGCGAAGTTCATCAATTATAATGAGATAAATCTTCTCATCTTTACAAAGTTCATCTGTCAGGTCGCACACCTTGGTCGACCATCTCAATAAATAGAGATTTAACCTCGTTCCAATCGTCAAGACAACAAAAAAATAAAATAATTTCGTCGCCTTGTCTATAAACCCAACCTAAAAAAAACAAAGACACCAGTAATGAGTAACCACATAAGTAACAGTATTAGGCTCACAAAGCACATACTCAACACAATATTCATTAATCAAAATAGTATGTGTAATCACATTACGCTTATAACCATACGAATTTAATTTCTAAAACCACCTGGTGACCTCCATAATGCAATAGCAATTAATCAAAATATTTAACCCAACTGGCAACAACCCAAATTTTAAATTTTATTTAATAAAAGCACACAAAATAATCAAATTGCTTTTACTTAGCAAGTACACCCAACAAAATATCAAACGATGCAATCAAAGAAACAGAGTAGCAAGTGAAATACTTACCTGATCTGCATTTTTTTTTTAGAAAAATTTTCAAGTGAGGTTCAATCTTCGACTGTAAGCAGCGAATCGTATTGTATAATTGATGGCAGCGAGAGCCTTTTTTTCTTTTCAGAATTTGAGGTTGTGGGTTTTCCAGAACGAGTGAAAACTATTGCAGAGACTTTCTGTTTTGAGGATGACACCTGAGTTATAAATAATTGTTATGCAGCTAACAGGTGAAATGTCGCATGATTTCATTTGTTGAAATTTTTAATTTTTTTAAAATATAATTAAACATATAAAAAATTAATTAGATATTTTTTATGGCATCTATTTTTTTAAATTAAAAGTTGTTTAAAAAAATTTATGATATGTCAAAAAAAGATTGGAGAAAATCCTTAAAAAAAAGTTATGACAGGATACATGTAAAAAATGAATTTAATAAATTAAAGAATTTTAAAATTTAGAAGGTGGATGACTAAAACTCTATAAATAAAATAGTTTTACAATTAAAACAGAAAAACAATTGCACGAAGATCTTAATATTTGCTCATATATACATATAAAGTTCCCTTAATTTTAGAAATGATTATATGAACTTCTTTTTTAGGTTCAAAATGTATTCTAATAAATGTGAATATGATGTTAATAGTGAAATCTGTATAACAGTCTAATAATGTTGAAGAATTTTTAATATTTAATTTCAAAATATAATTTTACTTTATTTTGATTATAATTGTATTTATTATAAATAGTTTAGATAAGTGTTTGGTTTGACAAATTTTATTAATAAAAAAAATGTATGATAGATTAATAATATTTAAATAATTTAATAAAAGTAAATTTATTTAATATTACATATTATTATTTGTAACACATTTGAAATTAAGGTTTTTTTTGAGTTAATATAATTAAAGAGTAGGTTATTGAAGTTCGAGTCTTGAGAAAGGTAAGGGTTAAAAAAATTAATTTGAATTTATCCACTCTTCAACTTTTGAAGGAAAAGATAATAATTTAAAGGATAAAATAATAAAAAGGTTGTATGTAACTACTATTTTTGAAATTTTAGATGGGTAAATTATAAGGCCATAGGTGTCGTTTTTCCAATTTAAAAAAAAAAAAAGTTAAAGAATAAAAAAATAAATTTTTAAAACTATTATTTGTTGCCATATATATTAAATAAAAATTCCTTTTTCCATTTTAAATTCCTTTTGCGCCAGGGTTTTCGAATTGGGGAGGCAATGGATTCTGACGATTACTAGGACATCTCCGGCGACTCTGCCAGGGTGCTCTTGAGCTATCCCTTCTTCTATCCCCAACAGGTTTTGCTCAATTCTGGTTTTTTTTTTAAATTATTTATGGAATTTTTAATGATTAAAGCCGTTAGCTTTTTCTTTTCTTGTGCTATGTTGGCTTGCTTGCTGAACAAGTGAAAGAAAATTGTTTTACTTGATTATGTTTATTTGGAACGTATTGAGTGGGTATCAAAGGATTATGGTTATTTGATGAATCAGTGTTGGTGATTTAGCTTTCTTACAGTGGCCTAGCCAGATTTCGAAATGGGCAAATTTAATTTATTCGAAAGAATTTGATCCAGTGGGAACAAATTACCAATTTCATTGGGGACAAATAAAATTTTTTGTTGAAATTTAGAAAAAGGTTTTCTGAAAATTTTAGGCCAAGCTGCCTTCGCTTGTCCCCATGTGGATCCGCCACTGGCTTTATAGGTATGGGTTTTTGGAAGGAACTGGGGAATCTTTTTGGGATTTTGAAGAAGAGTGGGGTTTAGACTTTAAACCTTAGCTTTAGATTCATAAATTACTTGCAAGTTATGTTGAGAACTATTATCTTTAGAATTGCCTTATCTTGTTGTGCATTGTTTAATTCTCATGTTTAGTCCTGGTTGATTGGGCCTGGTGTATTCATTTTGTATCTTTGGAGAGGGAAGCAGATATAAAACGTTGTGAGGAGGATGATATTACAACAATTTCCACAGTCCTTTCTGTATCAAGAATACCATCTTACTCGATCGTTATAACTGGTATGTAATTAATTATTTGGTGCTTGTTGGCCATATATTCTGTCAAAGTTGATGTTCTGAAGAAATTTGTCATTCTAGGAGTGTTTTGAAAGTGTATGATGCATGGTTCGGTAATGAAGATGCAGTTCGGAAATCAATGGCTTGTTGGACTAACCAGTTGTTGGTTTTTGCAATGCTAAAGTAAGACTTTGATCTATGGTTGCGAAGTTTTACAGTTGAATGTTTGTCGTGCTTTATCGCTTTCTTGTTTCTGTGCCATGGTTATTAATACTCTTGACTGTTTTCTGGACAGCTAACATGTGGGATATGTTTTGAATCTTACTCGCATGACAAAGTTATGTCAGCGGCTTGTGGTCATCCCTTTTGCAGGGCATGCTGGAGAGGTTTGTCTTAGATGCTTCATTTATTATGGCCTCTGATCTCTCTTATTCTTTACCCAACTTGTTTTTGGGTGGTCTGTAAGATTTCAAATTTTCTTCTATTTGAGTTGTGGTTCAATATTGCCATTTTTGTTTATCTTTTGTCCTTTCCAAAGTCAATTTTACTAATAATTAAGGTTCAAATGTGCGTTCATCAAATATACGGCTGATTTTATCTTATTTACTTACCCAATTTAAAGTCTAGCTGTTTTCATTAGAATTTGGGTTGTACTATTACTCTTCTTTATTTGTTTAGGTGGCAATCTGTAGTTTTGCCTTGCCTGAATGCATGGCATATGCTGTAAATTACTCATATGCATAAGTCATAAACATTTAGGCAGTTGATCCTTCTCACAGAGCATTTCCTCCTCAAATTTATTTATTTTTTGGGTTGCTAACTACATTTTTGATGAATTGTCTGGCTAAATTTTGTATTCTGTTATAGGTTATATTAGAGCGACCATTAACGATCGTCCTAGGTGTCTGATGCTAAGATGTCCTGAACCATAATGCCAGGCTGCTGTTGGTAATAACAAGATTGATATGTTCGCTTCTGATGAAGATAAGGAAAAGTATTCTGGTTTCCTTCTTAGATCCTACGTTGAAAAGAATAGAAAGGTTTCAATAAAATTTTAAATCTTAACAATCTTTAAATCAAGCATCCATTTGTATATCATCGACAACTTAGTGATTGGAAGGAATAGAGCTGTTTAATTTGGGTAAACTGTGACTCATCTTACCGAAACTTCCTGTAGTTTTTTATTTGAACCATGGAACCCATGAACAGAACAGAAAGAAGTATACTTTAGACCCTTCTTCTGGCACCCTATTTTTCATGATTAGCAGGAACTGTCTCAAGTAAGCACAAGTCTTGCAAAAATTTCAGCATAAATCCTCTCTATAACTATCTTTGTTTCCTCTTGATTTTTGACCTGAGTTATTTTGTTGCTTTCTTTTTCAAGTAGCTTTGATCTGTCAAATTCAAGTGCTATAGTCAGTCTCTATGATTGATTAATTGATATTCAACCATTCTTATTCTCTGTGATCAAACCTATTAAACCCAGCAGAGGCTTATATATCAGATAGGTTGCAAGGGTTATCAATATCAAGAAATTTCATGGGATTTTATTTGGGCTTATGATTGATCAAAGAAGTCTTGAAAATGCATTTCTTCTTCATCTTCTTCTTTTTCCTCACTCTCTGTGTGTAGAAGTTGATTTGAACTTTGAAGATAGAGATGGAGGGTAGGTAGTTTGGTCACAGAGAGTGTGCATGGTGTTGGTGATTGTGGTGGTGGCGCAGTAGAGCGGGAATTGAAAACTTATTTTCTTAATCATATTTTTATATATCATAAGAGTTGGCAAAGATATTATGTATATTTGAGGCTGATATTTGGAAATAACAGCCAAGAATCTGCTGGCATGTCTCTTGGAGTTGTGTGGGTATACTTTTTCAAATCAAAGTTGCATCTGCTTTAGTTCTTTTTGGGTCATAATACAAAGAATATCAGTAAATCACCCCTTTTCCCACTTAGCAGTTTATTTATGTAATTTTTATTTTTATTGTATTGAAGCATCCAATTATTGTTGATGTTCTTTCAATGATGAGTGTAGCTGCTAATTAGAGATTCTTATAAACCAATGCTGCAAGGCAGTTTTCTTTCGACTTTTATGTTTATGATGTTGTTTCCTTTGTTTCTCCTCAATGTTTTTTTTAATTTTATTTGTCAGACATAGAGTATGACTTATCTACCCTATTTCAATTGCATATTTATGTTTACACTGCATTTCCGTTTTGAAAAATATTATCTTTTAGTTTCTTGTTTGTAATTCTGCAGTATAGAGAATGCTTATAAACATTTAAGTTCTGAATGATTATCGTAGATTTCACTCAAAGCATGAACCCTATATTGCCTTTAGCAAGAGTAGAATCCACCACTATTATTCTATATGTACCTTATTTTCTGTACTTCTGAGACACGTTGTTCTTACCCGCCCTTTTTTTTGCTTACTGCCAGATCATATGGTGTCCTGCTCCTGGATGTCAGTATGCTGTTGAGTTTGCTATCGGAAGAGGAAATTTGGATGTTTCCTGCTTATGCTCATATAAATTTTGCTGGAAGGTAAGTTTCACTTTCTGAATCTGTTATGGTTATGTTTTCTAAGATTTATTAGCTATATGTCAGACTGGATTAATAATCCTCATTGGATCTGAACTGCAGTGCTCTGAAGGATCTCACCGTCAAGGGGACTGCACTGAGGCAAAGTGGATTTTGAAGAACTGCGCCGAGTCTGAAAACATGTGGGTAGAGCTTATATAATCATTCATTTATTAGACATATATATTAATATGTTGATGTTGTACATTTTTTATGCCATTCTTTTCTTCAATGTAACGAACTGCAGGATACTAGCCAATCTAAGCCTTGTCCGAAGTGCAAGCGACCAACTGAGATAAATCAAGAACTGAGATAAATCAAGAGTCTATGCGCATGATATGCTTTCCACCTTGTAAATTTGAATTTTGCTGGTAAGCTTCTGCGTAAGAGAAATTTAATTTGTTAGTTCCTGTGTAATTAATTTTTTATCACTGGATTTGATACTCCTTAAGAAGCTTATTCTGGGCTAATTTTAGGCTCATACAGTATGTCTTATATGCTAACAAAACTTGGACTCCAATTGTTGTTCTCTTTTCCCCTTCAATAAGTATTATTGTTTGGAATGTGTGAACTTAGTTTGTGACAAGTAATCTGAAAATGCAGGCTGTGCCTTGGAGCATGGTCAGATCATGGTGAGAGGATTGATGGTTGCTATGCTGGTAACTGTCATGGGACAGCTAAGCAACAGAGAGATGTAAGAGCAACTTCAATCTTTTTGTTTTATTTTTGCCTATTCTGTTCTGAATTTTTGCTTTTTGACTTCCCATGTTCACACTATTTGTTTTAGTATGATGAAGCTGAGGGAAGGAGAGGGATGGCCAAAAATTCTTTGGAGAAATGCAATCATTACTATGAATGTTGGAAAAGCAATAAATTGGTATGTGGGATTTCTTTTTCTTAGTTTATCTCCATTTCTGAGCTTCGTTATGGAGTTGATTCACTTTTTGTCTACGTTAAAGCTTTTGTGTTGTTGCTATTATTCATTCAATTTATCTCCATAGAAGTTTTGACACCTGAATTGAAGTTGCCGTTTGGGTCATGATTTCATTGTCATACCCGTTGTGCCTCTAAGTTTTCAAGTTGCAAGTTTCAGGCAGGGGGAAGTATATCACAAATCATAGAGTGTAAGACTTAAAGCTAAACAGCTCTTAAGGACTAGAAAAAGTTACGCCTGACACTCTTTTTGTACCAAAGGTTCTACTTAGGTGATTATCTATGAGTTCAAATCTTACAAGCTTCAGAGAAATTAGTTCTAGGTGTATGGGGATTCATTTATTCTAATCTAGTAAAATTGTTTCGACCAATACCTTCCTCCAAACCTTCTTCCTACTTACAAGGATCTTTTGAAAGGTGATAAGTAATATTTATAGAAATATTCGTGGATTATACATTTGTACTCCATTACCTGATATATTTTCTCCTGAAATTTTTGCATTTGATTCAGATTATCAATTTTATTCCATATGACTAATGTAAAAAAGATGTTATTAATCTGTAATCTTTCTTCATATCTGGCAGTCAAGGCAAAAAGCCCTGGCAGATTTACATCAAATGAAGAATGTACATGTAAGTGTCCTTGTTCCTATAGTTAGTGTTCAACCATCAACCTGATCCTGATATATTGGCCAGAACATCAAAAACATATATTAGTTAAAAATTTGGCAGTTTATAGGACTCTGATCTGGACTCGAATATAGATCTATTATCGTATACTTATGGTAGTTAGTTTTATTATACATTTGATGAGTTATGGGGAAGCAGTTCCCTAAGAACTGGTTGATTCAAAGATGACTTGCACTGCCTTTTGAGAGCTTTCCAATAAAACAAACAATTGACAATTTTTGTTAGCATTTCTTTTAGCATGCTTGGTTAAATCATTGTAAACATTCTGATGTTAAATCATTGTACTGTGTAATCATTTCTTTACACATTACACTCTTTCTAATTATTATTGATATTAAAATTTAGTAGATTCCTTTTTCACGTTAAGTATTTGTTCACCTTAGCAGGAATTCATATCAAGATAGCATAACTGAATATGATGTGTCGAGTACTGTGTATTCATGAGGTGTTTTGTTTTACATTTGCAGATAGTTGAATGTCAGAGAGTTCTGAAATGGATGTATGCTTATGGATGTATGCTAGGTAACTATCTATGCTTTCTTATATGCTGGCAGAAATTTTCATCTGATTTATTGTGGCTATGAACATCAGAGATACAATGGCTTGCTTTCTTGTAGGTAAAGCGGATTTGAGTTTGAAGAGGCTTAATCAATGTGCAGAGAAGGAACTAAAACAATTCTTAAATGATGAAAGCCAATTAAAAGAGTTATAAGTCTCGGATAAGTATGGTGATTGCCAAATAAAAATGTTCTATGACTTTGATATATGTATGGTGATTGTCAACTAAAAAAGTTCTATGACTTTGTACAGAAGTTAGAGGGATTGACCAGGTACTTATTGTATCAAAGTTGTGAGGAACTGACAAATTAACGTATTGGGTAATTGTATTTCAGGTTATGTTCATAACATAAGAAGTTATAATCTAGTTGTGTGTATAACTTACTGCTCATGAAATAGTGGTACAATGAAATATAACATCTTAGAAGGAAATTTTTTTATGTCTTTCTTTTGGATTGCAACAGCATGGCAAACAATTACTTCGAGAGCCTTGTTAGTTCTCTAGAGGATTGCTTAGCAGAAATGGGCAGAGGATTGCTTAGCAGAAATGGACTCAAATGCAGCATGTAGCAAGGCGACAAACTCAGAGTATGGAGGCTGGCAAGGGCGAGGGCAATGGTGGAAGGAGAAAGGGAAGTAGTACAATTTGGTGGTTCCTGTAATGCAAGGTAGATACGATCCATTTTAAGTGGCTGAAAGATGGTGATAAGTGCTCTAAATTGTTTCAAGATTATGCCAAGGCTCGTTCTGCTAAAGCAAGCATCTGTGGCATGTTTCTATATGGTCAGTGGTCTGAGGATATAGAAAAAATCACAATTCATGCTGTGGAAATTTATGAGGGGTTATATACGACTGAAGATGTTGGTAGTGAAAATCTACTATTTGTGGCTTAATTCCTCGCTTGGTCTCTGATGAAGACAATCTATTCTTGACCTCTATTCCAGAAGACAATGAGATTAAAAGGGTTGTTTTGAGCTTGATCCAGATAATGCACTGGGTCCTGACTGTTTTCCAGATTCTTTTTTCAATCATGCTGGGATATTTTAGATTCTGATGTTGTTAGAGGAATTTGTCAGTTTTTTCTTGACAATTACATTCTGCCTAATCTGAACTCAAGCTTCATTGTTAGATTGCCTAAAATTCCAGGAGCAGATCTTCGCCCTAGTGCTTTCGCTAATTTCTTCTTCAAGGAAATTACTAAAGTAATAGCCAATAGACTTTGTTGTATTATGCTAAAGATTATATCTCCCAATCAAGTGGCTTTTATTATGGGGCATCACATCCATGATTGTATTGTGTGGTTTCTGAAGGGGTGAACATGTTAGACAGGAAGATCCATGGTGGGAATGTAGGCCTAAAACTGGACGTCTCTAAGGCATTTGATACTCTAGATTGGAATTTTCTTCAACAGGTGCTTCGGAATTTTGGATTGATAAAATTTTACACTCTGCAAGGCTATCAGTCTTGATTAATGAGAGCCCAAAGGGCTTCTTTACTTGCAGTAGAGGGGTTGACCAGGCAGATCCTTTATGCCTGATACTTTTTTGTATTGCAGAAGAGGTTCTTTCTTGTGGGATTATTCACATGCATAATGCTGGCAGCCTTTTGTAGATTTCAGCTCCTAAGGGATGCTCTCCTCTTACTCATCTCCTTTACGCTGATGATGTCTTTCTTTTTTGCAGGGGGACCAGAATACCTTATCCAATTTAATTTCGTTTTTGGAAGATTATGGTTTTGACTTCTGGACGGTAAATTAAAAGGCTAAATACCAAATTTTTTGGGGTAATTCAGCCACTTCTAGGCATGATATTATTGCCTCTTTTCATGGAATCTCAGAAGGTAGAATTCCTTTTACTTATCGTGGAGTTCCAATTTTTAAAGGCAGTCCTTGCTAGCAGAACCTTCAGATTTTGGCTGATAAAGCCCAAGCTCGGCTGACAGGATGGAAGGTCGTATTTTATCTCGGGTGAGTAGAGTGGAATTGGTTAAATCAGTTTATCAGAGTTTACTCCTTCATAGCTTCTATATCTATTTGTGGCTTAAAGCTCTCATTAAGCAGCTGCATATTTGGGTTCGTAACTTGATTTTTGCAGGTGATTACAGTTCAAGAAAGTTAGCTCTAGTCTCTTGGGGTCAATGTTGCTTGCCTAAATCAGAGGGTGGTCTGGGTTTGCGTCGATTGGACACACTTAATCACTCCTGCTTGTTGAAGTTTCTTTGGGACATAGAAAACAATGCCTCTACTTGCAGTGATTATTTAAAGGCTTGTTATATGCTAGATATTGGCTCTTGTGCTTTTTTGAAATCTTCTTTACGGGCTGGCATCAGAAGTGTGTTTAGGTTTTATCAAGAAGGCTCTCGTTGGATTGTTGGGGATGGCTCCTCCATAAATTTTGGTTAGAAAGGTCGCTTCCAAATCCTATTCTTTCTCTCAATGAATTTCCAAATCTCAGGCTAACGAGTAAGGTTTTGGATGTTATTAAAGATGGTACTTGGGCTTTGCCTCAGTAAGTTAACCTTTTTCCTACATTCGGAACGACCTGGATGATATTATTCTTTCCAAAGCTCTTGGGCAGGATTGTTTGATATGGATGAGTTCCCATAATGGCGTGCTTACTTTAAAGGAAAGTTATAACACTTTTTGAGTTTTAGGGAATGAGAAACCTTGATGCTCTAAAGTTTGGTTGAATTTCCTTCTTCCAAGGTTGTCTATTTTGATGTGGTGTTTACTGCAAAGTCATCTACATACCGATGAGGTGCTTTACTGTCGCAGGATTTGCATTGTCTCTTGTTCTTTGCTCTGTGACAGATTCTATTGCTATTTTGTAACGTGCTATTTTTCACAACGTCATTGGCAATGGTGCTTCAGGAGATTTCAAGTTCCCTTCCCCCACATCTCTACTGTTTCTGATTTGTGGAACATTATAGTGAGTCGTTCTTTTAGCCCTCAATTAGTTAGTATTTGGGTGGCCACAGATTATTATATTTTTCACCAAATCTGGATGGCTAGAAACAGTTTAAGATTCATAGATATTCGCCCTCCTCTTTGCTAGAGTGTGCCCAGGCTTTGTTAGTTATGGACAAGATTGAAATATCTTACTAAGTCTTGGCGTTCCATTTCCGTTGGGTCGACTTCCCTGTATTTATATTCTTAATTGGCATCATCCTGAAACGGGTTGGACAAAGGCTAATACTGATGGTTTGAGCAAGGGTAATCCGGGCCCTTCAGCTTGTGGCGGTGTTTTTAGAGATTCTTCAGGTAATTACTCAGGTGGATTCAGCTTGTTCCTTGGTAATAACACAGCCTTTTTAGCCGAAGTCATGGGAATTATTTTAGCCACTGAGTTGGCTAATGAGAAAGGTTGGACTAATTTATGGTTAGAATGTGATTCCATGCTTGTGGTTCATTTACTGTTTAATCACTCTTTTATAGGTCCTCATTGGAGCATTAGAACCAGGTGGTTTAATTGCATTCTTTTGACACGATCTATACATTTTCGTTTCTCTCACACTTTCAGAGAGTGTAATGTGGTTGCTGGTAGAATGGCCAACATCGGTCTCGGGTGTTCCGGCATTACTTGGTGTCACTCTGCTCTATCTGATATTCAGAGTACCTTGCCTAAAGGAGCCAACGGTTTCCCCATCTATCATTTTTGTTAAGCGCTTGGTAATTGCTGCTAGCTAAGATAGATTTAGAGCACGGATACTTGTAGTATCCAGTTTGAGTAGAGACCTTTTTTGAGTAGCACCTGACTATTGATTGCAAGAAATATCAATTGCAGAATTTAAAAACTTAAGGGGAAACATACAAACTCCTGTAGCCAAAATTTAATTTTCATTATGGCCGTATATAAGAGAGATCCTTTTCCCACTTATGATTTGTAGAACTCCCAAAAATCGATTAGTTTGGCCGCCAACTGAAGAATTGCTAAAAGTTAATATGCAATTAGTTATTTTTATCACTTGTAATATACAACTGAATATTATTGAACAATCTACATCATGTAATGTAATTTTGACTAGTACAATTTCAAACCAAAATTCCAAAATTTTCAGTAATTAGTTCTAATACAAGGTAATTCGAAGACTAATTGTTATTTCTCTGTTTATTGAGTTCTCTCACTCCATTACTTTTATGGTATATATTCCTAACGTTCATGATTTCATGATTTTCTGCATAATTTTAAGCAACTCATCCCAAATTATTTTCATGTCGTTTTTTATAAATACAAGGATCAAATGAATTCATGTCCAACTTTATAGTTCATAGAAGATTAATTTATCTATATATCAATTTGGAGGAGATAAGTCAAAAGGGAGAAGCATAGGGTACAGCATCTTTATCATACATCACTCACATGAACAGTGCCCCGGGCGTGAGCCTTGTAACCGGGGCACTGTTCATGTGAGGGGGCTATATATTACAGAAGCTGTAACATAGCCCCCTCCAGTCAAAAGAGAGGGTCCCGCTACGGTTTGTTATTATTCAGTTCAGTCGTTAGATTATATAATATTTTAATTAAATTATATAATATTTTAATCCAACGGTTGGGATTTTGAAAGGATAAAAATCAATTGAAGTGAGCAACCGTCCAAAAACTGTTTCAATCCACCGATCATGCGGCTTTCATTTTTTTTCTGATGTTTTCTACCACTTCAACAATCCATCTACTTCATCACTCCACATAATGAATTATTTTTTGCTCCAATTTCTGCCGAGCTGCCGAGTTTAGCAGCTCCGGGTGCATTCTCAACACCACTAATCAACTATATCTACTTCCTATCCTTCCACTCTTTGTTCATTTTTACTTTAATTAACACTAGTTAATCTCATTCGATTTTTCAATGCTACAGTATCCAACTTTATATGCCTCTAAGGAAACATTGGGTTTTAGGTGGTTTGTTCCCACATATCTAACTATTCATATTAGTAATTCTTTGTTTTATAAAGATTGATTTAAGCCTCTTACTTTTTTAGGATTCAAACCGCATGAGTGGTCAGCCAAAGAAAGATGTTTCAAAACCAGAGTCGAGTTTGGAAAGGCTTCATCAATGCGTGGAGAAGGAACTCCAACAGTAAACTGATAAAAGCCAATCAAAGGAGTTATATGACTTCGATACGTGTGAATACTGCCATTTAAAAAAGTTCTATGTACAGAAGTTAGAGGGATTGACCAGGTACTTATTGCATCAAAATTGTGAACTGATAAATGTATGTGTAATTTTGTTTCAGGTTATGTGCACAACCTAAAAAGTTTATAATCTAGTTGTGTATATATAGCATCTTAGATTTAATGTCTTTGGATTGCAACAGTGTGACAAACGATTACTTAGAGAACCTTGTTACTTTTCTAGAGAATTGCTTAGCAGAAATGGAGACTGAGTATTTTGTGCTCTGAGCCTTTTGACTGTAGGAATCATGTATGGGCTGTTCAGGACCAGAGATCTCTTCTATGGACGTCGAAACATACATAAACTATAAATGGTGGTTTGATAAGGATTAGAACTCTTTGATCATCGAGGTCCCTGACCAAAATGTACATTTGTTCATTATCACTCACATCAAGCAAACGCATTTTGGAATCATCTGCTACTCTATACTCCTTAGACACCTTTTAATCAGACGTACAAGATAAAGTAAAACCCGCCCTATCCGTATATAAGCTGCGAATGCTTGCCACACTACATGCTTCTTAACAGTTTGAGAAAGAATGGCAGGAAAATTAACAATAATACAAGATGCATTTTAATCCAACACCTTATGTGACATAATTTTGTACTACTATTTCATGAATAATTTGTCAATTTTCAGTCGCAATACAAATCTAGTACTCTTCTATCAATTGGTGTTAGGCTCACAAATAACACCAAGTTCACCACTCTCTAAACATATTGTAGCAATAAATCAAAATATTTAACCCAATAAATTCTGGCAACAAACAGGTTGAATTTATTTATTTGTAAATTTATTTAAAAAAATAAAAACACAACATTATCATATTGCTTATGCTTAGCGAGCACACTGACAAAATAATGAATAACGTAAGCTTTCAATTTGCTTGAGTTTGAAAACGCGGCCCGAATTATTCCCGTCAGATTGTTGTAAGTTGGAGTAGTGCACGAATACCCTAGTTATAAGCAATTTGAGTACGAATCCCTTTCTCTCCAGAAGCATAAATTAATTTTCACTCAGGCCGTATATAAGAAATGCTAAAAGATAATTTGCAAATTTTTTTTTCATTAATTGTACATGTACAACTGAATGTTATTGGACAATTTATTTCAATTACTTTTATTGTGCTATATCATGCATATAAAATAATATTCTTTAAAAATTACATATTCTGTAGATTTAACAAAGTGCAACTACATATATCCATGACATAATCTTATGGGAATAAGATTGTCTAGAACAAAATAGTAGCAAGAGGTTATCCACAATTCAACCAGATAAAACCATCTGCGTCGCCAATAGGGATTCACCCCTAAAACTCCAACGATCCCCAAGATTACAATTATATAAGATATAGTAAAAGTGATATAGAAACTGTCCATATCAATTAAACAATCATCTTCTTCATGGCCAGTTGAAGCTTCGGGCGACACAGTTGGTGACGAGCCATTATCATTGCAACTTTTGTTCAGTGGCAATCCACAAAGAAAAGGATTTCCCTCGTAGCTATCCTCCTGGAAGGTTGAAAATTGTGCAACTCTATCTGGGATTTTTCCTGATAAATTATTATGTGCCACACTGAAGACCTCCAATGTATTTAGCTTAATGAGTTGCGAAGGGATTTTTCCATTCAATAAGTTGTAGGAGAGGTCCAAGCTTTCAATTTGATTCAAGTTTGAAAATGTGGCTGGAATTGTTCCCATCAAATTGTTGTGAGATAGATTTAAACCACGGATCGCAGTAAGGTATCCAATTTGAGTAGGAATCTCGCCTGTCAACTGATTGCAAGAAAGATCAATTCCAGACATACTCGTCAAAATTTTCCCATGGTAATAGTAGGGCATATTCTTTGTTGTGAACCGTATAGTTTCTTCCTTGCCCATTGACGGCCTCTCATAAAACTCAGGAGGATTTTGATAATCAGGATCATCAGGAGGTGGACCCCGAACTATAGCATCATAATAACTTTCACTGAGTGAAGTGTTAACTAAGCAAGGTGGAATATGACCAGAAAGATTGTTATGTGAAAGATCAATTAACCGCAAATCTTTCAATTGGCACAACTGAACTGGCATTTCACCTTGAATATAATTATTGGCTAAGAGAAGGTAGCTTAGTTGAGATAGTCGGTCAATCCAGTTTGGAATACTCCCGTGAAAAAGGTTCGAGCTTAGATCTAATGTTACTAGGAAAGGGCTATCGTAGAACACATCTTTTAAATGTCCTTCAATCTTATTTTTGGACAAATGAACTTGTTCAATGGAGGATGGACTGAAACAAGATGGTAAACTCCCAGAGATAATATTGTTTGAAAGGTCTAAGACTCTTAGAAAATGAAGCTGACAAAACTCGATCGGAATTGATCCTTCAATAAAATTATTAGCCATAAAAATTTCACTTATGAATGGAAAATTACCCAGCCATTTTGGTATCTTACCAGACAGATGATTATCACTTAGATATAATCCCACTAACGAACAGCAGTTAGACAAACTTTCAGGGATCTCTCCAATGAATTTATTACCATCCAACTGTAACCTCAACAAGTTTTTCAAATTAAAATTTTTAAAGAATAGATGACCTTGCAAACTGTTGTTTGATAATGCAAGAGTTTCCAATGATGAGCAGCCCATGGTCAGGTGCTCAGGGATTTCACCAGTCAACCGATTATAGGATATGTCCAGGCTTTCCAATGAGTTCATGTCACCAAATGAAGAGGGAATGCTCCCGTTAAAAGCATTTCTAGACAAGTTTAATTGCACTAGGCTTGGCAGATATGGTCCGATTTCTTTTGGAATGAGGCCTTGGAAGAAATTGTTGGAGACATTTAATATTGTTAATTGCTGGTGAGAATGAATTGGCATCCGCAATGATCCAGAAAGAGAGTTATTGGCAAGAAGAAGAGTGTTCAGTTTTGTGTTGTTTTCTAACAACCAATTTGGAAACTCCCCAGTCAAGTTAACGTGTGAGAGATCAACAGACTCCAAGTCATGTTGATGGTAAAGGAATTTGGGAAATGTGCCACCGGCTCTATAACCAGATAATGAGAAAGAAGTTAATTGGAATTTTGGGGTCAAAGAAGAATCTGACTCAGTTTCTACACATATTTGATTATTTTCACCATGGAAATTCTTGAGTTTTGAGAGATTGAAAAATGGTTCAAGTGAAATTGGGATTCGGAAATGATTGTTTGAAAGTGTAAGCTCTTCGATGGATGTGGGATATATGAGAGGGGATGAGGAGATATTTCCAGTAAGCTGATTGAAAGAGACGTCTAATACAAGGAGGGATGTCATATTTGACAGGCACCAAGGCATGCTGCCTCTTAAATCATTATGATCAATATGTAATTGTTGAACATGCACCAACTCACATAGGCCTGACGAGATATCTCCAGTAAATTGATTGTAAGAGACGTCTAATATTTGGAGGGATGTCATATTTGACAAGCACCAAGGCAAGCCACCTCTCAAAGCATTATTATGAATGTGTAACTCTTGTAGGTGCACCAACTTACATAGCCCTGAAAAATAATTAATCGACATTTTAGTATATATGTAACAATTAATTAGTATATAGATGCATAAATTTTAAAACATATGTAAGTTAATTTAGTAAAAGGCTGAGACGTGGGAGAAAGAGAGAGACGTTAACCTTGATTAAGAATGGTACCATTAAGTCCAGAAGATGACAGTGATAAATACTCGAGAGAAGTCATTGATTCACTGATGATTTGAAGGACGTTGGAGTTGAGCGCCACGTGTGCGAAATCCATGGCTAAATATTCCAAATTCTCGAAGTTAAGAAAACCTGCACAATTAACATTGATCAACAAGAAATAAATTAAAATTGTAACTTTGATCACATAATCGATACACTTTTTTGTTTATATATTATTGTAATTGTTCTTAATTAAGAAACTCTCACTAGAAATAAAATAATATAAATTCAGCCGTTGTTTACCTTGATCACGCGGTAGAACACCATTGAGTTGACAATCCAACATTGACAAACGTTTTAACGAAGTAAAAGCCGCAATACTTTGTAGAAGGCTTATATGCAGAGAAGACTGATCCAATATCAAATCTTCCAAGTTGGTGAAATTGTGCAGCTCTATTCAAATAGAAGGAGCAACAATAAATTTTAGCAATATCTTGCTTTATATATGTGGCGGAAAAGTTGCTACTGGGAATTTAATTTTATAATTTATTTATTTATTTACTTATAACTTATTTATTTATTTATAACTTACCTTGAGTAGTAGTCACCGTTCCCGTAAAATCATTATGCATGAGGGAAAGAGTCTTGAGGGATGGGAATGATCCCATTGACTGTAATATCTTGCTTCCATCTTTAATTCTAATATCTGATAGATCAAGCGAATTCAACTTCCTCAAACCTCTGTAATCTGTTTAATGAGGATGGAATTTGAGAAATTAAGTCAAAATCTTTGTCTAAAATTTCGAGCTGAACTCCTGATAGAAAACTTTGTTCTCATTCAGTATTATTATCACCTTTAGGAACCACAAGATTGTCAATTTCATTCCAACTCATGTCCAACGTCTCTAAGTTGCTCAAGGAATCCAATTCTGCATGTATGAACAGTTAATTAATTTAAAAATTAAACAAATTAAACACTTAAATTTGTCTAAACAAAACGGCATTAATTAATTGATTAATTTATTATTATTTTTTTTTTACAAGACTAACATCACTACAAATCTACAATTACATATTTACAATATACACAATAACACAAATCATAAAAAATAAAGAAAAAAATATGACAAAGAATTAAGGATGAATAATGAATTAATGATACTTTTTAGTTTTTATTGTATGGACAAAAAAAAACTATTAATTAAATTATTGCTTGGTATAAGAATACTTATAAGTTATAAAAGTTTAATGCTCCAGGTCAATGAAAGATCCACAAAGATAGAAGAGATGAAGCTTAATTACAAACCTCTAACTTCAATACTTCCGTTCAATTTATTATGACCCAATGATAAGTTTCTTAATGATGAAAGACCAGCTAGAGATGATAAGATGCTGTTGTTGAAGTTGTTAAAGCCTAAATGAAGAAACTTCAAATTGCTCAACCTTGATAACCTCTCAAGACCTACAAATAATAAAATCAAATAATCTCAATATTGTATCACAAAACCGATTATATTCATGATCTACATTTCAGAGGAAATAATTAATAAATGTTCGAAATTCGTCTACGGAAATCTGTTTAATGAGGACGGGATTTGAGAAATTAAGTCAATACATTAATTAGGATGGGATTTGAGAAATTAAGTCAAAATCATTAACTCCCGATATCAGCTTGTTCTCATTCAATATTATTATTACCTTTAGGAACCACAATATTGTCAATTTCATTGCCGCTCATGTCCAACATCGCTAAGTTGCCCAAGGAATCCAACTCTGCATATATGAAACAGAGTCAATTAATTTAATAACTCAAAAAAATTAAACATGAGGACTTAAATTTGTCCAAACGAAATGGCATTAATTAATTGATTAAGTAAATAAAAGTTGGACAAATTGATTAATTTGTCCAGGTACGAAGCCAATATCTGATTCCTTGGCAGAGTTGAGACTAATCAAAATATTAAATTCTATCCAGAAATTGTATATATTTTATACGGCAGATAAAAGCGGAAGCAGGCTTAGGCTAATTGCAACGTGCTATTTTGTTTATTTCATTTGCTCTAAGTTGCTCAAGGAATCCAATTCTGCATGTATGAACAGTTAATTAATTTAAAAATTAAACAAATTAAACACTTAAATTTGTCTAAACGAAACGGCATTAATTAATTGATTAAGTACAAAAAAATTGGTCTATAGAAGCCAAAATCCGATTTCTTTAAAGTTGAGATTAATAAAAAAAATTAAATTCTTTTGACAAATATGTATTTAATATAGCAGATAAAATGCGAAGCAGAATCAGGCTACCTGGAACATCAAAACTTCCTTTGAATCCAATATCTGCTAGATATAAAAATCTTAATGAAGAAAGAGCAGTCAATGCAGATAAGATGCTACGGTTGAGTTTGTTGCCACTTAAATCAAGAGACCTCAACTTACTCACACCTGCAAAATAATTAGAGTAAAAAAATGCAGCACGTGATAAACACACATCAAATGGCAAAGGATCTTATTTGTAAAATTTTATATTTTTCTGTATTTATACCTTTTGGGCGCACAAATTTGTCAATCTCCTCTAAATTGATCAAAGAATCTAATTCCGCAAAGAGTTCATATTGAATTATATGTTTAAAATTAAGCTCAAACGATTAATTTATGGAGGCGGCTGTTTGATTTGCAATTAGGGTGCATTTCTTTCATTTATTTTTCTAAGATAAGATATACAAAATTGCAGGATGAAATAATGTCTGATATTAAAGAGAAACATCGAAAATTGTATTTCTTAATTTTTAAAAGTACTGTTTTAATGTTACTCATAAAAAAAAATTTAATTCAGAAGCTCTTGAATCGTATTGAAGCAATAGTTTAATGTTCCAGGTCAATGAAAGATCCACAAAAAGAGGAGAAGAGATGAAGCTTAATTACTAACCTCTAAGTTCAATACTTCCTTCCAATCTATTACGGGCCAATGATAAGCTTCTTAATGATGAAAGACCAGCTAGAGATGATAAGATGCTGTTGTTGAAGTTGTTTATGCTTAAATCAAGAAACTTCAAATTGCTCAATCTTGATAGACTCTCAAGACCTGCAAACAATAAAATCAAATAATCTCAATATTGTATCACAAAACAGGTTATATTCATGATCTACATTTCAGAGGAAATCATTAATAAATGTTCAAAATTAGTCTACGGACAGAAAGCTAAGCAAATTAAATTAAATTAAGGACCTCCATTCTTGACACAACCAGCTATACTGTTGCCTCTTAAATCAAGAGACTCCAGTTGTTGAAAGGGAGTAAACAAAGAAGCATTCATATAACGCTCTAACAAATCCCCATAAAGCCTATTACGCCAAAGATCTAGTCCTATCACTCTGCCAGTGGTGTTGTTGCACTTAACCCTTTCCCACTGACAACAATCTGAATAATTCTCATCATCTACCCAATCTCGGAGTGCGTAAGAAGAATTGAAGAAACAATGTTTAAGTTGGAGGAGAGCAGATCTCTCATGCTCCAAACATCTCTCACTACTCAAACACCTTTCTAATATTAACAAGAAAACAAACATCATTACCATTTTTGAACTACCCATTGTATCTATTTTTAATTAATCACCTACA
Source organism: Clausena lansium (assembly GCA_030449835.1). Classification (NCBI taxonomy): domain Eukaryota; kingdom Viridiplantae; phylum Streptophyta; class Magnoliopsida; order Sapindales; family Rutaceae; genus Clausena; species Clausena lansium. The sequence goes on along the minus strand of JASUUF010000118.1, from coordinate 59,562 downwards.
GTACACACTCTCTCTGTACTTGCAACCAACAAGAGGAGGCCTCTACGCTATTTATAACTAACTTCATGGGTGGAAGCATGATCGATGCCTCGTGGAAAAACAAGATTTAAGAGCTCTCTTTCTTTTTCAAAAATTCCAATTAATACTATGAAGTGTCCAACGGGGCAGATTATATACTACAATGTACATTATTGGCTACTAATTAACTTGTCGTTTTTATTGGGTGATTTTGAGCCCATGTCGTCTTTTAATTTTTTCCTGACTAATTTTTTTTATCCCAATTCTTGAGATTATTGACAATAATATGTGAAATTTTTAATATCTTAAGAGTATTAAAAATTTGAGTGTAGCAAAATTATGGAACAAATAAAAAGTAGTTATTAATGTTGGATTTAATAGCTAGCTAATTAGCTCTTTTATTATTTTAAAGCTGTCAATTTTAAAAGTTCAGTTTACAATTGATAAATAAGGATATCTGATGCTAATTTTATTTGAGATTTTACATGTTTTCTTTAATCTTAATGATTAAAATAATAATAAGAAGAAGAAGAAGAAAGTTCTTGTTGATGTAGACAGTGACGGACCCAGATAAGTTATTGGGAGGGGGATATTCTTAGTAACAATGACAATATCTAACAAAGATATAATAAAATTATAATAAAATTAACTTAATTAAAAATAATAACAATACTTACAATAATAACCTTAATTTCAAGTTTTCAACAACTTTAATAGAAACAAAAATACAAGACTTGAAATTAATTTAATATATTATTTTGATATTTCTTCTGCAGTGCTTATGACAATTCATTTGTAATTACCAATATACCTCTAATCAAATGCAAGCAAAACACAAAATCGAATGACAACATTAAGTCTAATAGATTCTTTGCTTCACCTCTTTGTCCATATCTTGGTCCATCATCACTTTTTTTTATTATATATTTTTTTACAAGACTAACATCACTACAAATCTACAATTACATATTTACAATATACACAATAACACAAATGATAAAAAATAAAGAAATAAATATGACGAAGAATTAAGGATGAATAATGAATTAATGATATCTTTTAGTTTTTATTGTATGGACAAAAAACTATTAATTAAATTATTACTTAGTATAAGAATACTTATAAGTTATAATGACAATTATGAATAGAAAATTGAAAATTAAGAGTAACTGTTGCCTGTTGAAACTGAATTGAGAGAGACTTTGCCTTTGGAACTTAATTGGAAGTCTTGAGCCTCGAAGAGTTAGAGATTTGCAAACGTGAGACTGGTTGAATTCTTGTTGGCTTTAGGCTTAGGGATTGCAAATATAGGAATTGGGATTGTTGAATTGAAAAAAAAAAGTTAATGAGTTAAATCATTTTTTAGATTAAATTATCGCCATTTTAATGGCATCCAAGAGTTAATGGACCATGGCTATAATGGAAAAAAATAATAATTGAGTCCCTCTATGGATCCGTCAATGGATGTGGGCCTGCAGGTTGAAAAGTCAAAGTATAGAGCTTCAATTTTCTAGTTGATGTGGTCCACGCTAATTAATCATATTATTTTCAGTACACAATTTTCTAGTTCTCAGAAGTCACATAGAAATTAATCTTGGGTTTATTGCTTTTGTAGATACATACATTTATATAAATAACTAAAAATTTCCTGATACTAGTTTGGAAATCTACTCCTACTAATAATATTGAATAATAACATTGAAGAGAAATTTACCTATATTCCACATTTTTAAGAGGTCAAAAATTTTCATAAAAGATATATTTGTAAAATAATATAAATATGTGATATTACGTTGAATATTAAATACAATTATTTTATTATTAATATGTCAAACATTTTGATTAATATTAATATATATTTGATAAATAATTATTTTAAAATACATAAAATATATATTTGTTTCCATATCTAATTATTTATATAAGTAATGCTTTGTGTTTATAAAAGTCCTCCTACCTTCTTAGGATTCAAACACGCGCGAGTAGTTATGAATGACTCATGATGTTTCAATGACTCGGCCAAATCTTTGGAGGTACCTTTGTTTATAATTGAAACAAATATATAAAATTACTAACCATATATACTTACCTCAAGAACTTCAAGTCTTGGTGTAGAAGCTGGCCCGTTAGTTTCTTTTTTATATTTGTCATATTAGCATAATTATTGTTCCCAAGTTTGCAATCAATACAGGATTGTAGAACAAGTCCTAAAATTCAACAACAAAATCATTAATATAAAGGGAAAAAATCACTTGCACTCTTAAAATTTGCTTAAATTGTCTCACAGATTCTCTTAGTTTCATAAATGGTCACATAGACTATTTTTTTTACTATTTTACCCTTGATTACAACAACCTAATGTAATTCATTTTAAATAAATTTCTAGAACAAATATAAATATAAATTAAAATAATATAATATAACATATAAAATAAAATAAAATATATAAATTATTTTGAATATTAAAAAAGTTATTTTTAATATTATTAATCTGTCATATTCTTTTAATAATAATAAAATATATTTGACATATTAATAGTATTAAAATAATTATACCTAACATTCACATAATTTATAAAATTTATATTATTTTATTTACAATTTTTTTAATTATGTCTATGTTAGTATAATAAGTCAATTTTTAGATTAATAGCTTTTAGTATTAATAAAATTCGTCGGGATAGACTAATAATAACTTAATATTAAAAATAATTTTTATTATATACATTATTTTATTAATTATACCTATTGAAATATTTTATTTGTATCATATGATATTTATTTATTATTTTTTATCTTACTACTATATTTATATTTATTTGGGTTATTATAATGTAAAGATATAATAGTTATTTATAAAATTAAGAGGGTTTGTGTGACCATTTAAACAAACTTTAGGGATGTAAGTGTCTTTTTCCGTAATATAAATTATTCAAAGTATATTTTATTACAAGCATTGTGTCCCTTCTGATTCTTCACTCTTGAACTATATTTGCTCCACCGTAGACAACGAATCACAGCCACACATGCAAAGTGATAAATAGTAAAAAATACGTTATAACTTTAATCGTGTGGTTATGAAAGAGTGTTTTATGGTGGAACAAATCCACCGTAGCCGGACCCACGTATAAATGGTCGATGACTTTCCACACCTTTTAGAAGCCACGTTTTAAAATTCTTTAGGATCAACAACTTATACCTATCTAAGTCCTTTCTTTTTGGATTTAAAAAAGAAAAAAGAAATAAGTCCTTCTGCAATTTGATCCACACGAAGTCATGGACACCTTCGACAATCACATTTCTCATTTTATACAAAACTCCATTTTACGTAAGTTTAGCTGTTGGGGTCCACACGGCAAGAGCTTAGAAATTATTAGTTCTTGGAAGTCAAAGAGAAATTAATTTAGTAGGTTTCTTAAGCTGAGTTTTATACTAACCTTTTAAAAAGATGTAATTGATAGTTATTGAATAAAAATATATACATAAATAATTAAAACTTACTTGTATATTTTTGTAAATGTATGTGTGATTAAAGATTATGAAAATGTGAATACATATTAAATCTAAATTCAGCCAAAAAAAAAAATATTTCCTTACTATTTCGTTAACTAATTTTATTAGCAAAAGATGAAAAAAAGAAAAATAGAATTGACTATCGAGAAAGAGCGTGTTTATATCGTCGATAGAAGTCGTGCTTTAGGGAATTCAAATCATATTATTATTTATGATAGCACGAGCAATTATTATGTATGATGGCTGCATCTTAAATTAAAGTTAATTTATTTTTGTAAATTAACTAAGTTAATTTAGCCTAATCTATTAAATTGATTCACTCGTACACAGGTCTAGGTGGATAACAACGAGTCTTGAGTATTTTTAGTAATACAGAAGCTATTAAAAGTCTCTTATATATTAACCTCTTAATTTCTTGTAAGACATAAAAAGTTATGGAATATTGACGTAAAATTACATTATGTAATGTAGTTTTAACTAGTACAATTTCAAATCAAAATTCCAAAATTTTCAATAATTAGTTCTAATATGGGCAATTCCAAAATTTTCATCTGCTTCCTATCCTTTCACTCTTTGTTCATTTTTACTTTAATTAACACTAGTTAATCTCATTTGAATTTTCAATGCTATAGTATCTTTATATGCCTCTTAAGGAAACATTGGGTTTTAAGTGGTTTGTTCCCACATATCTAACTATTCATATTAGTAATTCTTTGTTTTGTAAAGATTGATTTAAGCCTCTTACTTTCTTAGGATTCAAACGCGCACGAGTGGTCAGCCAAAGAAATATGTTTCAAAACCAGTCAGTGACTCAACCAGACTTTTAGAAGCATTTTTGTTAATAATTGAATCAAATAAATAAATAAGTAAATAAAATTGCTAAATCATACAACCTCAAGACTTGAAGTCTTGTTGTGGAAGCTGCTCCCCTTAGTTTCTTTCTTTTAGTTGGTCCCCTCAGTTTCCATTAGTTTCTTTCTTTTAGCCAGTCCCCTCAGTTTCTTTCTTTTTAAATCTGTCATATTAGTATAATTTACCACACGATTGTATATTTAGATGTCTCAAAACCAGTCAGTGACTCGACCAGACTTTTAGAGGCATTTTCGTCAATAATTGAATCAAATAAATAAATAAGTAAATAAAATTGCTAAACCATACCTTCCTCAAGACTTGAAGTCTTGTTGTGGGAGCTGGTCCCCTTAGTTTCTTTCCATACCTATCATATTAGTATAATTTCCAACGATTGTACATGTATGGGCTGTTCACTTGAAGTCTTGACTGTAGGAATCATGTATGGGCTGTTCAGGACCAGAGATCTCTTCTATGGACGTCGAAACATACATAAACTATAAATGGTGGTTTGATAAGGATTAGAACTCTTTGATCATCGAGGTCCCTGACCAAAATGTACATTTGTTCATTATCACTCACATCAAACAAACGCATTTTGGAATCATCTGCTACTCTATACTCCTTAGACACCTTTTAATCAGACGTACAAGATAAAGTAAAACCCGCCCTATCCGTATATAAGCTGCGAATGCTTGCCACACTACATGCTTCTTAACAGTTTGAGAAAGAATGGCAGGAAAATTAACAATAATACAAGATGCATTTTAATCAAACACCTTATGTGACATAATTTTGTACTACTATTTCTTGAATAATTTGTCAATTTTCAGTCGCAATACAAATCTAGTACTCTTCTATCAATTGGTGTTAGGCTCACAAATAACACCAAGTTCACCACTCTCTAAACATATTGTAGCAATAAATCAAAATATTTAACCCAATAAATTCTGGCAACAAACAGGTTGAATTTATTTATTTGTAAATTTATTTAAAAAAATAAAAACACAAAATTATCATATTGCTTATGCTTAGCGAGCACACTCACAAAATAATGAATAACGTAAGCTTTCAATTTGCTTGAGTTTGAAAACGCGGCCCGAATTATTCCCGTCAGATTGTTGTAAGTTGGATTAGTGCACGAATACCCTAGTTATAAGCAATTTGAGTACGAATCCCTTTCTCTCCAGAAGCATAAATTAATTTTCACTCAGGCCGTATATAAGAAATGCTAAAAGATAATTTGCAAATTTTTTTTTCATTAATTGTACATGTACAACTGAATGTTATTGGACAATTTATTTCAATTACTTTTATTGTGCTATATCATGCATATAAAATAATATTCTTTAAAAATTACATATTCTGTAGATTTAACAAAGTGCAACTACATATATCCACGACATAATCTTATGGGAATAAGATTGTCTAGAACAAAATAGTAGCAAGAGGTTATCCACAATTCAACCAGATAAAACCATCTGCGTCGCCAATAGGGATTCACCCCTAAAACTCCAACGATCCCCAAGATCACAATTATATAAGATATAGTAAAAGTGATATAGAAACTGTCCATATCAATTAAACAATCATCTTCTTCATGGCCAGTTGAAGCTTCTGGCGACACAGTTGGTGACGAGCCATTTTCATTGCAACTTTTGTTCAGTGGCAATCCACAAAGAAAAGGATTTCCCTCGTAGCTATCCTCCTGGAAGGTTGAAAATTGTGCAACTCTATCTGGGATTTTTCCTGATAAATTATTATGTGCCACACTGAAGACCTCCAATGTATTTAGCTTAATGAGTTGCGAAGGGATTTTTCCATTCAATAAGTTGTAGGAGAGGTCCAAGCTTTCAATTTGATTCAAGTTTGAAAATGTGGCTGGAATTGTTCCCATCAAATTGTTGTGAGATAGATTTAAACCACGGATCCCAGTAAGGTATCCAATTTGAGTAGGAATCTCGCCTGTCAACTGATTGCAAGAAAGATCAATTCCAGACATACTCGTCAAAATTTTCCCATGGTAATAGTAGGGCATATTCTTTGTTGTGAACCGTATAGTTTCTTCCTTGCCCATTGACGGCCTCTCATAAAACACAGGAGGATTTTGATAATCAGGATCATCAGGAGGTGGACCCCGAACTATGGCATCATAATAACTTTCACTGAGTGAAGTGTTAACTAAGCAAGGTGGAATATGACCAGAAAGATTGTTATGTGAAAGATCAATTAACCGCAAATATTTCAATTGGCACAACTGAACTGGCATTTCACCTTGAATATAATTATTGGCTAAGAGAAGGTAGCTAAGTTGAGATAGTCGGTCAATCCAGTTTGGAATACTCCCGTGAAAAAGGTTCGAGCCTAGATCTAATGTTACTAGGAAAGGGCTATCGTAGAACACATCTTTTAAATGTCCTTCAATCTTATTTTTGGACAAATGAACTTGTTCAATGGAGGATGGACTGAAACAAGATGGTAAACTCCCAGAGATAATATTGTTTGAAAGGTCTAAGACTCTTAGAAACTGAAGCTGACAAAACTCGATCGGAATTGATCCTTCAATAAAATTATTAGCCATAAAAATTTCACTTATGTATGGAAAATTACCCAGCCATTTTGGTATCTTACCAGACAGATGATTATCACTTAGATATAATCCCACTAACGAACAGCAGTTAGACAAACTTTCAGGGATCTCTCCAATGAATTTATTACCATCCAACTGTAACCTCAACAAGTTTTTCAAATTAAAATTTTTAAAGAATAGATGACCTTGCAAACTGTTGTTTGATAATGCAAGAGTTTCCAATGATGAGCAGCCCATGGTCAGGTGCTCAGGGATTTCACCAGTCAACCGATTATAGGATATGTCCAGGCTTTCCAATGAGTTCATGTCACCAAATGAAGAGGGAATGCTCCCGTTAAAGGCATTTCTAGACAAGTTTAATTCCACTAGGCTTGGCAGATATGCTCCGATTTCTTTTGGAATGAGGCCTTGGAAGAAATTGTTGGAGACATCTAAAAATTTTGATTGCTGGTGAGAATGAATTGGCATCCGCAATGATCCAGAAAGAGAGTTATTGGCAAGAAGAAGTGTGTTCAGTTTTCTGTTGTTTTCTAACAACCAATTTGGAAATTCTCCAGTCAAGTTAACGTGTGAGAGATCAACAGACTCCAAGTCATGTTGATGGTAAAGGAAGTTGGGAAAGGTGCCACCAGCTCCATAACCAGATAATGAGAAAGAAGTTAATTGGAATTTTGGGGTCAAAGAAGAATGTGACTCAGTTTCTACATATACTTGATTATTTTCACCATCGAATTTCTTGAGTTTTGAGAGATTGAAAAATGGTTCAAGTGAAATTGGGATTCGGAAATGATTGTTTGAAAGTGTGAGCTCTTCGATGGATGTGGGATACATGAGGAGAGATGATGAGATATTTCCAGTAAGTTGATTGAAAGAGACGTCTAATGCTTGGAGGGATGTCATATTTGCCAAGCATCGAGGCAAGCTACCTCTCAAATCATTATTATCAATGCCTATCTCTCGTAGGTGCACCAACTTACATAGGCTCGACGGGATGTCTCCAGTAAGCTGATTGACAGAGACGTCTAATACTTGGAGGGATGTCATATTTGACAAGCACCAAGGCAAGCCCCCTCTCAAACCACTATAATGAACGTAAAACTCTTGTAGGTGCACCAACTTACATAGCCCTGAAAAATAATTAATCGACCTTTTAGTATATATGTAAAAATTAATTAGTATATAGATGCATAAATTTTATAAACGTATGTAAGTTAATTTAGTAAAAGGCTGAGACGTGGGAGAAAGAAAGAGACGTTAACCTTGATCAAGAATGGTACCATTAAGTCTAGAAAATGACAGTGATAAATACTCGAGAGAAGTCATTGATTCACTGATGATTTGAAGGACGTTGGAGTTGAGCGCCCCGTATGCCGAATCCATGGCTAAATATTCCAAATTCTCGAAGTTAAGAAAACCTGCACAATTAACATTGATCAACAAGAAATAAATTATAATTGTAACTTTGATCACATAATCGATACAATTTTTTGTTTATATATTATTGTAATTGTTCTTAATTAAGAAACTCTCACTAGAAATAGAATATATAAATTCAGCCGTTGTTTACCTTGATCACGCGGTAGAACACCATTGAGTTGACAAGAGCTCATTGACAAACGTTTTAACGAAGTAAAAGCCGCAATGCTTTGTAGAAGGCTTATATGCAGAGAAGACTGATCCAATATCAAATCTTCCAAGTTGGTGAAATTGTGCAGCTCTATTCAAATAGAAGGAGCAACAATAAATTTTAGCAATATCTTGCTTTATATATGTGGCGGAAAAGTTGCTACTGGGAATTTAATTTTATAATTTATTTATTTATTTACTTATAACTTATTTATTTATTTATAACTTACCTTGAGTAGTAGTCACCGTTCCCGTAAAATCATTATGCATGAGGGAAAGAGTCTTGAGGGATGGGAATGATCCCATTGACTGTAATATCTTGCTTCCATCTTTAATTCTATTTTTGAATAGATCAAGCCAATTCAGCTTCCTCAAACCTCTGTAATCTGTTTAATGAGGATGGAATTTGAGAAATTAAGTCAATATCATTAATTCTCTAAAATTTGGAGCTAAACTCCCGATAAAAAATTTTGCTTTCAACCAATATTATTATTACCTTTAGGAACCACAAGATTGTCAATTTCATTCAAACTCATGTCCAACGTCTCTAAGTTGTTCAAGGAATCCAACTCTGCATATATGAAACAGAGTCAATTAATTTAAAAAACTTAAAAAAATTAAATCGTGAGGACTTAAACAAATTAAACGAAACCATATTAATTAATTGATTGAGTACATAAAAGTTGGTCTATAGAAGCCAAAATCTGATTCTTTAAAGTTGAGATTAATAAAAAAATATTAAATTCTGTCAACAAATATTTATTTAATATGGCAGATAAAATGCGAAACAGAATCAGGCTACTTTGAACATCAAAACTTCCTTTGAATCTAATGAAGAAATCTTAATAAAGAAATACAGTACACGACGACAAAAAAAAAAAAAAAAAAAAGTGGACGTGATAAACACTCATCAAATGGCAAAGGATCTTATTTGTAAAAGTTTATATTTTTCTGAATTTGAACCTTTTGGGCCTACAAATTTATCAATCTCATTCCAGCTAATGTCTAGCTCCTCTAAATTGATCAAAGAATCTAATTCTGCAAAGAGTTCAAATTGAGTTATATATTTAAAATTAAGCTCAAACGATTAATATATGGAGGCGGTTGTTTGATTTGCAATTAGGGTACATTTCTTTCTTTTATTTTTTTAAGACAAGATATACAAAATTACAGGATGAAACAATATTTGATATTAAAGAGAAACATCGAAAATTGCACTTCTTAAAAGGACTGTTTTAATATTACTCATAAAAAAAAATTAATTCTAAAGCCTTGAATCGCATTGAAGCAAAAGTTTAATGTTCCAGGTTAATGAAAGATCCACAAAAAGAGGAGAAGAGATTAAGCTTAATTACAAACCTCTAACTTCAATACTTCCGTTCAATTTATTCCAAGCCAATGATAAGTTTCTTAATGATGAAAGACCAGCTAGAGATGATAAGATGCTGTTGTTGAAGTTGTTTCTGCTTAAATCAAGAAACTTCAAATTGCTCAACCTTGATAACCTCTCAAGACCTACAAATAATAAAATCAAATAATCTCAATATTGTATCACAAAACCGATTATATTCATGATCTACATTTAAGAGGAAACCATTAACAAATGTTAGAAAATAGTCTACGGAAACCTGTTTAACAAGGACGGGATTTGAGAAATTAAGTCAATACATTAACTCCCGATAGAAAACCTTGTTCTCATTCAAAATTATTATTACCTTTAGGAACCACAAGATTGTCAATTTCATTGCCGCTTATGTCCAACATCTCTAAGTTGCCCAAGGAATCCAACTCTACATATATGAAACAGAGTCAATTTATTTAATAACTCAAAAAAATTAAACATGAGGACTTAAATTTGTCCAAACGAAATGGCATTAATTAATTGATTAAGTAAATAAAAGTTGGTATGTACGCAGCCAATATCTGATTCCTTGGCAGAGTTGAGACTAATCAAAATATTAAATTCTATCCAGAAATTGAATATATTTTATACGGCAGATAAAAGTGGAAGCAGGCTTAGGCTAATTGTAACGTGCTATTTTGCACAACGTCATTGGTAATGGTGCTTTAGAATCCAATTCTTTGACAGATTCTATTTTGTTTATTTCATTTGCTCTAAGTTGCTCAAGGAATCCAATTCTGCATGTATGAACAGTTAATTAATTTAAAAATTAAACAAATTAAACACTTAAATTTGTCTAAACGAAACGGCATTAATTAACTGATTAAGTACAAAAAATTGGTCTATAGAAGCCAAAATCCGATTTCTTTAAAGTTGAGATTAATAAAAAAAATTAAATTCTTTCTACAAATATGTATTTAATATAGCAGATAAAATGCGAAGCAGAATCAGGCTACCTTGAACATCAAAACTTCCTTTGAATCCAATATCTGCTAGATATAAAAATCTTAATGAAGAAAGAGCAGTCAATGCAGATAAGATGCTACGGTTGAGTTTGTTGCCACTTAAATCAAGAGACCTCAACTTACTCACACCTGCAAAATAATTACAGTAAAAAAATGCAGCACGTGATAAACACACATCAAATGGCAAAGGATCTTATTTGTAAAAGTTTATATTTTTCTGTATTTATACCTTTTGGGCCCACAAATTTGTCAATCTCATTCCTGCTAATGTCTAGCTCCTCTAAATTAATCAAAGAATCTAATTCTGCAAAGAGTTCAAATTGAGTTATATATTTAAAATTAAGCTCAAACGATTAATTTATGGAGGCGGCTGTTTGATTTGCAATTAGGGTGCATTTCTTTCATTTATTTTTCTAAGACAAGATATACAAAATTACAGGATGAAACAATGTTTGATATGGAAGAGAAACATCGAGAATTGTATTTCTTAATTTTTAAAAAGACTGTTTTAATATTACTCATAAAAAAAATTAATTCAGAAGCTCTTGAATCGTATTGAAGCAATAGTTTAATGTTCCAGGTCAATGAAAGATCCACAAAAAGAGGAGAAGAGATGAAGCTTAATTACAAACCTCTAAGTTCAATACTTCCGTTCAATCTATTATAAGCCAATGATAACCTTCTTAATGATGAAAGACCAGCTAGAGATGATAAGATGCTGTTGTTGAAGTAGTTTCCACCTAAATCAAGAACCTTCAAATTGCTCAACCTTGATAGACTCTCAAGACCTGCAAACAATAAAATCAAATAATCTCAATATTGTATCACAAAACAGGTTATATTCATTATCTACATTTCAGAGGAAATCATTCAAAAATGTTCAAAACTTCCTCCAAATACAATATCTGTTAGATCTAAACTTTTTAATGAAGAAAGAACAGTCAGTGCAGATAAGATGCTACGGTTGTGTTTGTTGTCACTTAAATACAGTATGTGATAAACACACATCAAATGGCAAAGGATCTTATTTGTAAAAGTTTATATTTTCCAGTATTTGAACCTTTTAGGGCTACAAATTTGTCAATCTCATTCGAGTTAATGTTTAGCTCCTCTAAATTGATATTTTGCAAAGAGTTCAATTTGTGTTATATATTTAAAATTAAGCAAATATAATTAGAGTACATTTCTTTCTTCTATTATTGACGACAAGATATACAAAATTACAGGATGAAACAATATTTGATATTAAAGAGAAACATCGAAAATTGTACTTCTTAATTTTTAAAAGTACTGTTTTAATATTACTCATAAAAAAAAAATTAATTCAAAAGCCTTGAATCTTATTGAAGTAAAAGTTTAATGCTCCAGGTCAATGAAAGATCCACAAAGATAGGAGACGAGATGAAGCTTAATTACAAACCTCTAACTTCAATACTTCCGTTCAATCTATTACCAGCCAATGATAAGTTTCTTAATGATGAAAGACCAGCTAGAGATGATAAGATGCTGTTGTTGAAGTAGTTTCCGGTTAAATCAAGAAACTTCAAATTGCTCAACCTTGATAACCTCTCAAGACCTACAAATAATAAAATCAAATAATCTCAATATTGTATCACAAGACAGATTATATACATGATCTACATTTCAGAGGAAATCATTAACAAATGTTAGAAAATAGTCTACGGAGAGAAAGCTAAGCAAATTAAATTAAATTAAGGACCTTCATTCTTAACACAACCAGCTATATTGTTGAGACTTAAATCAAGAGACTCCAATTGTTGAAAGGGAGTAAACAAAGAAGCATTCAGATACCCCTCTACCAAATTCCCATAATACCTATTACCCGAAAGATCCAGTCCTATCGCTCTGCCAGTGGTGTTGTTGCACTGAACCCCTTCCCACTGACAACAATTCTCATCATCTACCCAATCTTGGAGTGCGTAAGAAGTATTGAAGAAACTATGTTTAAGTTGGAGGAGAGCAGATCTCTCATGCTCCAAACATCCCTCACTACTCAAACACCTTTCTAATATTAACAAGAAAACAAACATCATTACCATTTTTGAACTACCCATGATATCTATTTTTAATTAATCACCTACAGTACACACTCTCTCTGTACTTGCAACCAACAAGAGGAGGCCTCTACGCTATTTATAACTAACTTCATGGGTGGAAGCATGATCGATGCCTCGTGGAAAAACAAGATTTAAGAGCTCTCTTTCTTTTTCAAAAATTCCAATTAATACTATGAAGTGTCCAACGGGGCAGATTATATACTACAATGTACATTATTGGCTACTAATTAACTTGTCGTTTTTATTGGGTGATTTTGAGCCCATGTCGTCTTTTAATTTTTTCCTGGCTACTTTCTTTTATCCCAATTCATCTATATATCTTATTCATTTTTTGAGATTACTGACAATAATATGTGAAAGTTTTAATATCTTAAGAGTATTAAAAATTTGAGTGTAGCAAAATTATGGAGCAAATAAAAAGTAGTTATTAATGTTGGATTTAATAGCTAGCTAATTAGCTCCTTTATTATTTTAAAGCTGTTAATTTTAAAAGTTCAGTTTACAATTGATAAATAAGGATATCTGATGCTAATATTATTTGAGATTTTACATATTTTCTTTAATCTTAATGATTAAAATAAAAATAATAATAAGAAGAAGAATGTTCTTGTTGATGTGGACCTGCAGGTTGAAAAGTCAAAAGTATAGAGCATCAATTTTCTAGTTGATGTGGTCCACGCTAATTAATCATATTATTTTCAGTACACAATTTTCTAGTTCTCAGAAGTCACATAGAAATTAATCTTGGGTTTATTGCTTTTGTAGATACATACATTTATATAAATAACCAACAATTTTCTGAAACTAGTTTGGAAATCTACTCCCACTAATAACATTTGAAGAGAAATTTACCTATATTCTACATTTTTAAGAGGTCAAAATTTTCATTTAAAAAATATATTTTGTAAAATAATAAAAATACTTGATATAACGTTGAATGTAAAATACAATTATTTTATTATTAATATGTCAAACATTTTGATTAATATTAATATATATTTGATAAATACTCATTTTAAAATATTCAAGATAATTTATAATAGATACATGATTTTATATATACTATAATATTTTAACATTATATTTTCTTTTACTATAAAAGTTTAAATTCAATTTTTGGATTTTTATAAGTAAATAATATAATAATACAAAAGGGGTATGTGTGATGATTTATAAAGGTTGGTTTAATCCTCCTACCTTCTTAGGATTCAAACACTCGCGAGTGGTTATGAATCACTCATGATGTTTCAAAACTACTCAATAACTTGGCCAAACCTTTGGAGGTACTTTTGTTTATAATTGAAACAAATAAATAAAATTACCCAATTTTATAATAACCTTAATTTCAAGTTTTCAACAATTTTAATAGAAACAAAAATACAAGACTTGAAATTAATTTAATATATTATTTTGATATTTCTTCTGCGGTGCTTATGAAAATTCATTTATGATTCCCAATATATCTCTAATCAAATGCAAGCAAAACACAAAATCGAATGACAACATTAAGTCTAATAGATTCTTTGGAGGTACCTTTGTTTATAATTGAAACAAATAAATAAAATTACTAACCATATATACTTACCTCAAGACTTCAAGTCTTGGTGTGGAAGCTGGTCCGTTAGTTTCTTTTTTATATTTGTCATATTAGTATAATTATTGTTCCCAAGTTTGCAATCAATACAGGATAATATATATAGCGACAAGTCCTAAAATTGAAAAACAAAATTGTTAATATAAATTATTTAAAGTATATTTTATTACAAGTGTTGTGTCCCTTTTGATTCTTCACTCTTGAACTATATATAACATATAAATGATTGATGACTTTCCACACCTTTTAGAAGCCACGTTTTAAGATTCTTTAGGATCAACAACTTATACCTATCTAAGTCCTTTATACCTATCTAAGTCCTTTCTTTTCGGATAAAAAAAAAGATGAAATAAGTCCTTCTGCAATTTGATCCACACGAAGTCATGGACACCTTCGACAACAATCACATTTCTCATGTTATACAAACCCCATTTTACGTAAGTTTAGCTGTTGGGGTCCACACGGCAAGAGCTTAGAAATTATTAGTTCTTGGAAGTCATAGAGAAATTAATTTAGTAGGTTTCTGGAGCTGAGTTTTATACTGACCTTTTAAAAAGATGTAATTGATAGTTATTGAATAAAAATATATAAATAAGTAATTAAAACTTACTTGTATATTGTTGTAAATATACGTGTGATTAAAGATTATGAAAATGTGAATACATATTAGATCTAAATTCAGCCAAAACAAAAAAAAAAAAAGATTTCCTTACTATTTCGTTAATTAATTTTATTAGCAAAAGATGAAAAAAGAAAAATAGAATTGACTATCGAGGAAGAGCAGAAGCGATGTTGTCAGTAGAAGCTGTGCTTCAGAAAATTCAAATTAAATTATTTTGTATGATAGCATGAGCAATTATTATGTATGATAGCTACATTTTAAATTAAAGTTAATTTATTTTTGTAAATTAACTTAAGTTAATTTAGCCTAATCTATTGAATTGATTCACTCACACACAAGTCTGTGTGACTTTTATGGTGTTATAATACAGAAGCCATTAAACGTCTCTTTGTTTAATACAGAAGCCATTAAACGTCTCTTAACATTCATGATTTCATGATTTTGTGCATAATTATAAGCAATTCATCCCAAATTATTTTCATGTCGTTTTTTATAAATACAAGGATCAATGAATTCACGCCCAACTTTGGAGTCCATAGAAGATTAATTTACCTATATATCAATTTGGAGGAGATAAGTCAAAAGAGAGGGTCCAGCTAGAGTTTGTCATTATCCAGTACAGCCGTTAGATTATAATATATTTTAATCCAACGGTTGGGATTTTGAAAAGTTCAAAATTAATTGAAGTGGCAACCGTCCAAACCCGTTTCAATCCACCGACTGCGGCTTTCATTTTTTTCTGATGTTTTCTACCACTTCAACAATCCATCCACTTCATCACTCCACACAGTGAATTATTTTTTGCTCCAATTTCTGCGGAGCTGCATTCTCAACACCACCAATCAACTACATCTACTTCCTATCCTTTCACTCTTTGTTCATTTTTAATTTAATTAACACTAGTTAATCTCATTCGATTTTTCAATGCTGCAGTATCCAACTTTATATGCCTCTAAGGAAACATTGGGTTTTAGGTGGGTTGTTCCCACATATCTAACTATTTATATTAGTAATTCTTTGTTTTACAAAGATTGATTTAAGCCTCTTACTTTTTTAGGATTCAAACACGCATGAGTGGTCAGCCAGACTTTTAGAAGCATTTTTGTTAATAATTGAATCAAAATAAATAAATAAGTAAATAAAATTGCTAAATCATACTATTACTACCTCAAGACTTGAAGTATTGTTGTGGAAGCTGGTCTCCTCAGTTTCTTTCTTTTCACATCTGTCATATTAGTATAATTTTCCACACGATTGTACATTTAGATGTCTCAAAACTAGTCAGTGACTCGGCAAGACTTTTATAGGCATTTTCGTTAATAATTGAATCAAATAAATAAATAAGTAAATAAAATTGCTAAACCATACCTGCCTCATGACTATTTAGATGTCTCAAAACCAATCAGTGACTCGGCTAGACTTTTGGGGGCATTTTCGTTAATAAATGGATCAAATAAAAAAATTACGTAAATAAAATTGCTAAACCATATATGCCTCAAGACTTGAAGTCTTGTTGTGGAAGCTGGTCCCCTCAGTTGTCATATTAGTATAATTTTCCACACGACTGTACATTTAGATGTCTCAAAACTAGTCAGTGGCTCGGCCAAACTTTTAGAGGCATTTTCGTTAATAATTGAATCAAATAAATAAATAAGTAAATAAAATTGCTAAACCATACCAGCCTTATGACTTGAAGTCTTCTTGTGGAAGATGGTCCTTTCAGTTTCTTTTCATATATGTCATATATAATTTTCCACACGATTATATATTTGGTATGAATAATCCATCACCAAGAGCACGATGCCCCATTGGAAAGTTAAAGAAGGTGAGGAGCTTTTTCTTCGTTTTATTTTTCATTCTGCGATTCCAATAATTATGAGAGTGTTTAAAAAGCACATATATTATTATGTATCTAGTTAAGGGTATTTGTGTCCAAGAATCAAGAATTTACTTTTCACAACCTTAAATTTTAATTTAGAAATTGACACTTTTCTCTTATTTCACCGCAAAAATTTTCTTCTCCAATTTTCTCTATATATCTTAGGGAAAATGATACCTACACCCCCAAGATTTATGAAAATACTTATATAGACCCCAAATTGTTAATAAGTGACATGATGACCTCCTTTTGATTATATTACTCTTTGTACATAATAACTAAAAAAATCAATTTTAAAATTTCTTAGTAATTACAAATATAATTTAAATTATATAATTTTTCTAGTAGATTAATAATATTAAAATATTTTTTAATATATAAGAAAATTTATAAAATGTAAATTATTATATTTATTTTAATAATATATTTGTATTTATTATAAAAAATTTTAAATAAATCTTAGGGTTAAATAGATTTTACAATTAATAAAATATATCTCATGTATTAATAATATTAAAATTATTTTAAATAATATTGAAAATAATTAAAATTTTTATATATTTATTTTAATATTATGTTTCTATTTATTAAAAATTTTAGTTTAATGTAATATATGATTGTAAAGTATTAAATTTTTTTAAATATTAAAATTATTTAAAAATGTATGTATTGTTACATTTATTTCAATATTATATTTATATTTGTTATAAAACATTGGAGTCAATCTATTTGAGTTCATAAAGCCAAAAGATATCATAATCAAAAGGGAGTCTTGGTGACCCTTACTGAAAACTTGAGAGTTTACATGATTATTTCTCCAAACTACGGAGGTGTAGTTCTTCTTTTCCCTATATCTTATTAAGTTCTATCATGTCCTTAAAAGTTATTAATTGTTGTTCCCAAATTTGCAATCAATACAAGATAATATATACCACAACAAGTCCTAAAATTCAATAACAAAATCATTAATATAAATTATTAAAAGTTTCACATTTCTTCACTCTTGAACTATATAATATATAAATGATCAAGGACTTTCCACACGTTTTAGAAGTCTTCGGGATTGATGTGAACTCAGATCTATCCAAGTCCTTTCTTTTCAAAAAAAAAAAAAGTAATAAATATTTTTTCTGCATTTTGGTCTACGCGGAGTTACAAACACGGTCAAAATTAAATTCGACAATTATGTTTTTCATTTTATAAAAAACTCAATTTTATAGGAATTTAACTGGTGGAGTTCACAGGTCAAGAGCTAGAAATTATTAGTTCTCAGAATTCATAAAGAAATTAATTTGGTGGGTTCTTGAGTTGAGTTTTATGCTAACCTTTTAAAAAATGTAATTAATAGTTGTTGAGTAAGAATATATACATAAGTAATTAAATCCTAACCATTTATTGTTATAAATATATGTGTGACAAAAAATTATGAAAATCTGAATATAGACTAAATCTAAATTTAGAAAAAAAAAATCCTCATTATTTCACTACTACTTTTATTTAACAAAAGGTGAAAATAGAAAAATAGAATTGACTATCATGGAAGAGCAGAAGCGACGTCAGTAAAAGCTGGGCTTAAGGAAATTTAAAGGCCCAAGCATGAGCAATTATTATTTATGGAAGCATTATTATGATACATACATCTAATATTAAAGTTAATTTATTTTTTTAAATTAATTAAATTAATTTAATTTAATCTATTTAAATTATTTCACTCACACAATTCTAGGTGACCAATAATGAGTCATGAGTATTTTTAGTAATAAAGAAGCCGTTAGGAGTCTCTTGCATATGTACCTCTTAATTTCTTGTAAGATAGAACAAGTTTGGAATATTAATGTAAAATTACATCATGTAATGTAATTATTTATAATATAAGGAGATTTATGTGGTCATTTAAGGAAGTATTGGGGTTTAGGTGGTTTTTTCTCACATATCTAAATATTCATACTAGTAATTCTTTGTTTTATAAAGATTGGTTTAAACTTCTACCTTTCTAGGATTCAAACATACAAAAATGGTTAGCCAAAGAAAGATGTTTCAAAACCAATCCTGAGCCAAACTTTTGGAGACATTTTTGTTAATAATTGAATCAAATAAAAAAGTAAACAAATAAAATGCTAAACCATACACCTACGTCAAGACTTGAAGTCTTTTCGTGGAAGTTGGTCCCCTCATTTTCTATTCATATTTGTCCTATTAGTATAATTTTCCACGATAGTGATTTTTGTATGAACAATCCATCCCCATGAGCACGGTGCCATTACAGTGATTTTTGTATGATATGTCACCATAGAGCTATCCAAGTTCTTTCGTTTCGAAAAGATAAATTAAAAAATCCTTCTGCATTTTGGTCCACATGGAGTCACAAACACGGCCAAGATTAAATTTGACAATTACGTTTCTCATCTTGTGAAAAATTCCATTTTACAGAAGTTTAGCTAGTGGGTTCCACACAGCAAGAGCCTAGAAATTATTAGTTCTCAAAAGTCACAGAGAAATTAATTTGGCAAGTTTCTGTCGCTGAGTTTTGTGGTGACATTTTAGAAAAATGTAATTGATAATTATTGAATAACAAAATATATAAAAGTTAATTAAATCTTAACTGTATATTATATGTGGTAAAAAATTATGAAAATGTGAATATAGTTGAGCTCATCATTAAATCTAAATTTAGCCAAATAAAAAAAAACCTTTCTATTTAATTAACTAATTTTATTAACAAAAGGTAAAAAAAATAAAATTAAATTGACTATTAAGGAAGAGCAGAATCGACGGCAATAGAAGCTCCATGAAATTCCAACCCCCATCATGCGCTATTATTATGTATGGTAGCATTATTAGGATACATCTTATCAGAGTAGAGGGTATATAGGGAAATTTATAAAAATGGCCAAAATACTTTTGCCTCTTTCACAATTAACCACCCAAACTTTTTTTTATCATAATTAGTCAAAAAATTTTGTTTTGGCCGAAAATACCATGAGTGATCAACTCACACACCCGAAAATTCCCTCTGCAATCGACGGCGAACGAAACACCCGAAAATTCACTCTACAATCGACGGCGAACGAAACACCCGAAAATTCCCTCTTCAATCGACGGCGGACGAAACCCTAGGTAAGGTAACTTGATTTTTCCATTATTTGAATGAATTTGATTGGGATTATAGATTCTTATAGGCTGTTAGAGGGATTACTCAAACGAAATTTAGCAAAAATGATGAGTTACAACTAGTGCGTATTATGTGTTTGATGAAATTTCTTATAGAAAATTCATGCTACGCGTGGTGAGTTTGTATGTATTGGGAATGGTGTTTTGGTGCGAGATGGCAGTGCGCACAGCCCGCGGTGCTAGGCTATCGCACGCACAGCGAGCCCGATGCTAGGCAGTCACACGCCAGGAGCGACAGCCTACCACAGTGCGCGCTGTGCGTGCGACAGGCACCTGGGCGCGCGAGGTGTGCGTGCAACAGCCTAGCGCGCGCTCCGTGCGTGCGACAGCCTCTTTGAGCGCGCACTCTAGGCTGTCGCACGCACACCGCGCGCGCTCAAAGATGCGACAGGCAGGCTGTCGCACCATCTTCGGTGCGACATGCTGCCTGTCGCATCTCTGAGGCAGTGAGCTTCACTTCTTGCGAGTGCGACAGGCAGCATGTCGCACGTGCGACATGGTGCCTGTCGCACTGAAAGACAGTAGTGTTGCCCATTTCCACTTTGTACGACGCACACCACGCACGCACGTGCGACATCTTTGTCGCGCCGAAAGACGATAGTGTTGCACATTTCCACTTTGTGCGACAGGCACCCCGTCGTTGTGCGACACGGTTCTGTCGCACTAGCGCTTTTCGTCTTTGCTCATCGCCTTTCGGTGCGACGAGCACCATGTGTCGCACGTGCGACAGGGTGCCTGTCGCACAAAGTGGAAATGTGCAACACTACTGTCTTTCAGTGCGACAGGCACCATGTCGCACATAGTGGAAATGTGCAACACTACTGCCTTTCAGTGCGACAGGCACCATGTCGCACTGAAAGGCAGTAGCGTTGCACATTTCCACTACGTGCGACAGGCACTCTGTCGCACTCGTGGGGTGCGACAGGCACCCTGTCGCACTCAATGCAGTATTCTTAGCTACTGTCTTTGTGTGCCCAGCGCAAATTTTCTGTATTTTTTCTGTGTTCTTGTTAAATTTATTAGGCCATCACATTTAATTCTTTGACATAACCATTAAATTTTATGATTTGTATCAGATAGATAGCAAAATCAGATAGATCGAGGATTAAACCGGGCATGATGAAGATACCTTATGGCGATCACTTCCCTGGGCGCATCACGAGTATGTGCAAAGTAGAAACAGTTGTGAAAGCCATCAGGGAAAAATTAACAAAACGGCAGTTGAAAATGTTTAAGGAAGACGTTTTTGGGCATTTCTTGGAGTTACAAAACTTTCCGTTCAGTGGTGTTCTTGTGCATAATGTGTTGCTTAGGCAAGTGGCTCATGGAAAAAGTAAAGAAAGAGATCAGCTGTGGTTTCAAGTTGGTGAGCATTTAATACGGTTATCAGTTGGAGAGTAGTGTCTAGTAACTGGACTTTCATATGGTCGAGATGCTGTACCGAAACACCACAAAACCCCTAATAGGTTACTTATTCAGTATTTTGATGGTTTGTTTCGCAATTTGAATCTTCGGCAATTTGAGTCAAGATTTGTGGACTTGGACTTCGAGGCTATGGACGACATTGATGCGATAAAGATCGCGCTGTTTTATTTTGCAGACCGTGTAATATATGCAAGAAAGGAACACTATCAAATCAATTTCTCATTGCTTGACCAAGTAGACGACATAGATCACTTCCGAAGTCGTCCGTGGGGTTGTATGTCGTGGGAAATTATATACGACAGTCTTGTCAATGCATTGAACGGTAAAAGCAAAAAATTTAAGTAGACTCGCCAGCAAAATCCGAAGCATAATATTGAAAAGTACAATATTTATGGGTTTACGTCCGCTGTTCAGGTGTGTTGCATAATTTTTTACGATCACTTAGTTCGGATTTTATTATGAATAATACATATTGATTGGTTTTATTGGCCTTTAACTTTCGTTCGTGTAGGCGTGGATTTTTGAGTCGATTGACAGTCGCCGTCGAGTGGGTCTCAAAAAACGAAAAAGAAGATTCCCCGAATCGTTAAGTGGAAGCCCATCGCCTCTTCTAAAATAAACTTTGCTGAAGTTTATTCGTTTTTCAATGACAATTCTCGTCTTGTAAGTAATATATATATATTACTTTCTGTACCTCCTTTGTGTGTGTGTGTCTGTGTATGTATATTGCTACTTTCATATTACTAAATACTGGATGACTAGACTAACAACCGTTTTTTATTCTTTATGCAGGGGAACGTTTTACCAACTATCCAGCCAAACTCGAATGAGAAAGACAAAAACTATTGGCTGACTGTGGAGAAATACGTGCCATCTATTCCCAGTTGGGTCCATACTGTGAGTAACGTTATCTCAGTAGCATAACACTATGGTGATTGTGAAAGACATTTCCTCGATCTTCTTTAGCTCATTAGTTTAATTTTACTTGGCACAGCATCAACCTTCAATCAACGAGATGCCCATGGCGAGGGAAATAGCGGTACCTCACGACACCGCGATCCCTGCAGAAGAGAAGCAGACTTCCGTTGAAGATGAGCATCCTGCAGATGACAAGCACAAACAAGCACCCGATTCCGATGACGTGGACGATTCAGAGGTTACTTGCGATTTAATTTATTATTCGAAAGTCATTTACGTTGATCTCATTCTTCTATGTCATTGAAATTATATTTTATGTTTTTTGGTAATAGTCGAGGACAAAGTATCATTTCGATTACATCATTCGACGGATGAATAGGATTGATCGGTCCATTTCTAAACTGAAGTCGGATTTCGAGGCAGAGTGTAAAGAGCAAAAAGCTTTTAGACAAGCGGTCATGGGATTTATCTCAGCGTATACCGATGGTTCGTCGAAACACTCGTACAATGATGATCCAAGTGGACGCTCGTACCCGGTGAGCAAATTATGCTTTGAAGTTTATGTTGAATTAGATTTAAGTAAATATTTGTTTAATATGTTCATCTTATCGTATTTTCAGGCACCGACTGACTGTGGAGTGTACCCTGATCTGGGTAATCAGAATGTGCACACTCCTATGTCTTTGTATAGTTTCATTGGGGACGGCAGTGGAGAGAGCGTGTAAATCCTCACAGAGGCGCCTCCGGGAATGAGTAAGTTTGGACGTCCATATATACCGTCCTACGTCTTCAACAGTCCTTACCTGATTCCTCCATTCAAGCGAGTACGAAGCGTAAAGCCATCAGGCAACCTCGAAAGAATGGACGGTGAGATTGATGACTGTACGAGTGTGGACATAAATCCACTTAGAGGACTTCAGAATCCACGTGGACATGATGAGTTTGAGCAATGGTTAGATGGCAAAATTACAGTGGACCGCTCAGTCTGTCATTCGAACTCGTTCTTTCAAGTGCTTTTGGGCCACTCTTCAATGGGCTGGCTAGAGGACGAGGTAATTATTGTGCTGTGTTAACTTAATCTTAAGTGTTGATCTCATTCTGTATAATTTGCATATTTTGATCAGCGTGTTTCTGCTCATTACAGCATATTCATGCGTATTTTCGCTTGCTCAGCAAAAAGCAACAGCAGTTTCCAAATGCGTTATCTCAGCGTGTCACTCATACGGACACTTTTTTTTGGGTGATTACTTTAACAAATATAATAGATGACATTGTCTCTTATACTATGATAATCATTGGTACAATCTACCCGACAATTGGTATGATAATTTTATATATGTATAGGTGTTCATCCAGCAGCTATGGAATAACGGTGATTGTGACATCGATTCATTCCAATATAGCAACAACTTCAATAGCTATATTGACGGGCGTGAGGACACATTGTCTAAATCTTTCGCAGATGTCGATATCTAAAGTAAATTTTTATTGGCCTTTAACACGTAATTAGTTTACGATGTCATTCTATAACATAACAACTAAAGTGACGATAATTTCTTTATGCAGGTATTAATCCCTATGAACATAGGGGGTGATCATTGGATATTAGCCCGAGTGGACTTTCGTACTAAGAAGATCTGGCTTTATGACTCATTGGTTCAATCTCGCGATGATAAAACGTACAAGAAGCAGTTCAAGCCATTTGAAGTCATATTCCCTCGATGGCTAGAAGATGTTGGATTCTACAACATCCGACAAGACCTGCGGAGCGCCGACCCATGGCAGATAGTGGCAGCTAAGGGTGTGCCACAACAAGAGCCCGGTACTGGTGACTGCGGTGTTTTTTTGTTGATGTATACGATGTATTTAATGTTCGATGTCAAATTTAATTTCACGAGTACCCACGCCAAGTATTTTAGGAAGAAGATTGCCGTTGACATATTTAATGATGATATTGGCTTGTAAGAAATTGTAATCAGTACAATTTTTTTATAAATGTTACATACTGGTTACATGCTGATACGTTGAGTTATAAAAATAACTGTGGACATATAAAAATAATTAAATGAGTTTCGGATTGAGGATCCACCATTTTACTTATAATTGTGAAAATTCTGAATTGTAAGAGGTATCATAGCATAATTGCTCAGAATTTAACAACTAATTATGACTCGATGCAATGGGATTCTTACATCGCTTGCGGTTATGGCCCGATTGGTTGCACCGCCCACATTTCACAGTCCTACGATTTATATCTTCTCCGATCGAAGGTATTCTGAGCTCTTTGCGCTGACCTGGTGGAGGTGCTTGTACTGGTGGGTAAACGTTCATTAATTGAATTTCCTCTGGAATATTCCAATCCGCAACGTCGCCAACTGGCTCCACTGGTTGTTCATAAGCCCTCACCAATGATTCCTTGGTGTAAAATTCTGAACAAAGGCTTATGTAATCAACTCGGATGGCGAGACAAGCAGCAATTGCATGTGCACAGACAAGTTGATCAAGTTGGAATACTCTACAGGAGCAATTCTTGTTACGTATATCAACTAGCCCCTCCTTAATACCACCACCAAAGACTTGGAATCGGGTCCAAGTCACAGGCTTCACGGTCATTCTTTCAGCCTTATTTCTCCTATCAGTGACTATTTCGTCTGCCCACGTTGTAAGGCGAGTGCTCATCGATTCAGCCACGATTTTCCTATCAAAAAACCATTGCTGCAATGTTTTTCTAAAGTGATCAACAAGATGAGTAATCGGAAATTTTCGCGGTTCCCTCATCAAAGAATTCACGCTCTCCGCGATGTTGGTGGTTAGAATACTGTACCTCCTACCATCAAACTCTGACCTTGCCCAATTACACGTACCCACATTATTCTCTAAGTAATCAGCGGCACTCGAGTGTAGCATCCACAACCCCTCAAGTTGTTTTTTAAATTCTGCATGTCCATACTCTTTCGCAGCGTTTATAAAGGCTGGCTCAAATTGCTCCCAAAGAACTTGGGACATCCAAAATTTTGACTTTATGTTACCCTTTATATGGTAAAAGCAAACACCATGGCCTGCATTGTGAAATACTTTCATAACGGCTCTCTTGATGGAAGTGCATCGGTCAGAGATAAATACTAACTCTGGTCTATCGCCAATCACGCCATGTAACTTCGCCATAAACCATTCCCAAGCATCATTATTTTTCGAATCGAACACCCCAATGGCTAACGGATAGAGTTGATTGTTTCCATCTAAGCATGTTGCCACAAACATGCTTCCATGATATAACCCCTTTAGATGAGCTCCATCTACAGCAATCACTGGCCTGATGCATTGTAAAAAACCCTTGATGGAAGATCCAAGGGCAACGAAGTAGTATAAGAAATTACCATTTGCATCCCGTTCCATGTGAGTAACTGTGCCTTCATTTCTCACAGTCAAAACGTGGGAGTATTTGGGAAGTAAGTTGTATGACTCTGCTGGGGTACCTCGAACTATATCAAGACCAACTTCTTTGGCTCGATATGCTTGCTGGTATGATAATTGGACACCGTATTCCTGCTGCATGTCTGCTCGTATGTCATTCGCAGTGTATATCCGTCTTTCTTGAATCAATTTATCTGCGATAATATGACCAACAACCCGGCTCCTTACTTGACGACTACCACTAGGCAACATCTCATTAGAACATGTGTGTGCACCATCGACTCTCCTCACAACCCAAGGAACATTCCGCTCATTCGAAGCTCTCGTTGCTCGAATACGCCATTTACATGATTCTGAAGAACAGTGGGCCTCGAAACGCGTAGTCGTTGATCGTGCAATCTTGAAATCAAACTTATCCCGCAAGGCAACTTTGCGGAGTTCCAGTATTAATTTATTCTTCTCAGCGAATAACTTACCGACACCAATATAATCATAATTTCCAGTTGTAACAAAGTCTGGAGCAACCAAGTCTGAAGGCAAAACTGGAGCAAAACTTGTAAGGGGATCGACTGCTGGCGTACTCGTCCAACGGCCCATTGGAGGAATAGGTTGCCTGTCTCTATTATTACCAGGAATATCGTATCGACCCTCATCCTCATAATTAATAGGAATGTCGGAATTACCGACACCCCCATCAAATACTAGACCATCGAAGTGAGTGGCCCTCGGACTATTATACAGTTCCGCACAAACATTGTCCGCATCTGTGTTCCTTATGTCATCAATAGGATCATCATTGTTGCGGATGTCGTTGTTGTGGAATGGAGAGTAACGTTGTTGTATTGACGTCGTCACTGGTAATACCTCTCCTCCAACGTCTGCTAATGTAATGCCATCATCATAAATGGTGTCATTGTTGTTGCGAATTGGCGAGTAATGTTGTTGCAACGGCACCATTTGTGGTAAGCCATCTTCTTCAAACAGTCATACAGAGTCATTTGCTCTAAAAGAAGTTTCAGTTTCTGCAGGTGGCACAACATCTTCGGACGGAACTCGATGAGATGTTGTAATAAATATAGGGATGCACCAATAGTTTACCTCGGAGGCCAAACGTAACACAACCTTGACCATTTCATCATTAAATATGTCCATAGGCAGTGAACACGCACGATAAGTTGTGTTACTAGACCTTAAAGTTGTCTTCATAGAGATAATATATTCATCGCGATTAATCTCCAAAATCTCATGCACTCTTGCAAGAAACTGATCAAATGTACAATCTTTATGAATCATAAAAGCCGAATTCTTCGCATTCATATACTCCACAAGACCATCCTCCAACGTCTCCCACCAACCATCGTAACACATTTGAAGCACAACAGTATCCATGAAGCCTGAAATATATTAAAAACACAAAATAATGATTACACGGTACAAAACTTGATAATGTGCTACTCATGTGCACATTGGGACAGGTGCCTGTAGCACATAAATACAGTGCTACTCATGTGCGACAGGTGCCTGTCGCACATAATTCCGGTGCCTGTCGCACATAATTCCGGTGCCTGTCGCACATATTTCCCACCGTGTTTATGTGCGACATGCAGACACTGTGTATATGTGCGACAGGCACCTGTCGCACTGCCTGTCGCACATAAGTCGAACATAATGTGTGACATGCAGACACTGTGTTTATGTGCGACAGGTGCCTGTCGCACTGCCTGTCACACATAAGTCCCACGCTGTTTAATGTGCGACATGCAGACACTGTGTTTATGTGTGACAGGAACCTGTCGCACATAAGTCCCACGCTGTGTATGTGCGACATGCAGACACTGTGTTTATGTGCGACAGGCACCTGTCGCACTGCCTGTCGCACATAAGTCGAACATAATGTGCCACAGGCAGACACGGTGTTGATGTGCGACAGTGCTGTCGCCTTTGCGCTGTCGCACATAAGTCGCACGCTGTTTAATGTGCGACATGCAGACACTGTTTTATGTGCGACAGGAACCTGTCGCACTGCATGTCGCACATAAGTCCCACGCTGTGTATGTGCGACATGCAGACACTGTGTTTATGTGCGACAGGCACCTGTCCGACTGCCTGTCGCACACAAGTCCCACGCTGTTTATGTTCGACAGGCACCTGTCCCACTTATCATGGGTTTCGTTTTTTGCTCGAGTGTTTAGTTTTCATTGGATTTCTCAACTTAAGCTAAGTATTTTAACAAGTCACATTGGTTTTATAATGGAAAATAACAAAAGACATCAACAAAATACACAAAAATTTTTAACTTAAATCCTAAACTTAATGTCTTAAAAGATTATAATATTATACTATGAAAACAAACACTAACCTCCTCAAGCTCTATAATTGATTATTATATCTTCAGTTGTGTAAAACTTGTTGATGCGATTCGTTGATTTGTTGAGAGTGATGAATGTTTGATCATTTGTTAGTGTTAAAGGTGTAGAGAGTGATTTGAGTATTAATTCCTCCTGGATTTTGCAAGAATGGCTTGTCTTTGTAAATTTGGTGCACTAATGAGGACACTTTGGTCCAAAATTCAGATGTTTGGCTAATTATGATAAAAAAAAGTTTGGGTGGTTAGTTGTGAAAGAGGCAAAAGTATTTTGGTCTTTTTTGTAAATTTCCCGGGTATATAGGACTAATGGGTACCATAGCACCTGCAAAGTTTGAAAAACTTTTAAGGTTATTAAACAAAATATGAAAAGCTAGTGTAAAAAGTTTATATTTGCGCCTGCACAATTAATGTATAAACTTTATATAGTGGATAACAAAGCGATTTAAAAGTTCTTGCTTGATAGCCTCAATACTTTAATGTTAAGAAATTTTATATGGGTGGGGGGCTCTTTTACTTTGCAATTATTTTCTTTCATAAACTATAAATGCAATTTATTTTTCATATAGTATTGACATTAAATAATAATCTTTAGTAATTTTGTTTCGATGATTTGGTTTGATAGTAGTTTATTATTTTTAAGAATTTGAAACTTGAAAATTTATATTTGGCCCCTGTCGAATCTTCCTTCGAGCTCTGCCCCTCGATCTTATATTAAAGTTTATTATTTTTGTAAATTAATTGAGTTAATTTAGTTTAATCTATTTAAATTGATTCACTCACACACAGGTTTAGATGAATAATAATGAGTATTGAGTATTCTTAGTAATATAGCCGTTAAGACTCTTATATATGCATGCAAAGCCGGGTTGGGACTTTTGGAGGGAACCAAGGCTAAAGGACCTCTTAATTTCTTGTAAGATAGAAAAAGTTTGGAACTGATGTAAAATTACATCATGTAATGTAATTTTAACTATACAATTTCAAGACAAAATTTCAAAACTGTCAGTAAATAGTGCCATTACAAGGCATGCAATTCGAAGAAATTAATTCTCATTTCTCTGTTTATTGTGCTCTCTCACTCCATTATTTTTATGGTATATATTCTTATCGTTCATGATTTCATGATTTTGTACATAATTATAAGCAATTCATCAAAAAGTATTTTCATGCCATTTTTTTCAAAATACAAGGTCTACATGAATTTATGCCTGCCTCTAGAGTCTATAGAGGATTAATTTACCCATTTTATCATTTTGGGGGAGAATTCGAGTATAATAAGTCAAGAGAGATCCACTTTTTTTTTTTTTAATCATACTTTCATATTTGATTATTATATTATTCTAGTGAAACCATTTTTGATAATGAAAAGCCTAGTCATTTGCTAGTACATATATGATCTATCCATCCTTTTGCCAAAGACCGACCAATCATATATTATATATAATCATCGCTAACCTTAGTTGATGAATTGTATACAGAATACAGAATTGAAGAGCTTAGATCGTGATCGCCGCTAATCTTACTATATATAATACATATATATTGCAATATATATATATTATTGTCTACTAATTACGGGGTCGTTTTCAATACGAAATATGGCATCATTTTAATTAAAGCAAGTAAAAACCTCCTTTTTCAACACGCAGAAATTTTCGAACTCAAGTTACTCAACTGATTGCCACACCCACAAATACCCCATGAGAATTTATTGATAAGAGTAAATGAAAGTTGGGGCAACAAATAAAATATCCCGATAATCTAAGTATCAATAGAACTGTTTTGTTGGGGGTCCAAATCTACAAATAACAAACAACGGAATATTGATACAAGAGATTCCTTGCCATCATTCCTCCCTTCCGCAACAACGCATGCAACCGAAAGTCGTTGAAGTCTTGCTTGGGTTGCTTGTCAAGCCATGCCATGCAGCTTCTGTCAACTTTCCACAAACCGCTTGAGGAATGTGTTTTTTCGGGGATTCTTACTTTGAGATGCGCATTAAGAGGTCCAATGCTGTAGATATTAGGGCATGAGCGATTACGGATTTGGGACAAGATGGGTCCTTTCAGATCTTCAAATGTGTTCAATATGAGACCATCTGTGCGGGCAGATAATCGGGTCTCGCGCGCAAAGAGTAGGAGTTGCGGATCCTTCGGGTCGTTAACTCGACAGAAGCTCGAAAGATCGCGGCACCTGAGAACACCTTCCATTCCAGGTACATTGGTTATCAGGCGATCCATGTCTTCAGTTCCTTCAAATGAAAAATGAATAAACAGAATTGGAGCTTAGAAAGAACAAAGAAAATAAAAATAAGAGAAAATCTTTTGTACATCAAAATAATATAATCAACCAATGATAATGTGGCGAGTGCAGTTTTACATAGTGTAACTACAAACTTGTCTGATAGTTAAAACAAGGTGTTTGAAGAAAACCTTAAGGTGTTTGATAAAATGCCTCAATGAGTCAGTTTGGCAGGAAAGCTGCAATTTGAAATTTGAATTTATGCTTATTCATCGAAGATAAGTGGTTCAAGTGTAAGCTTCCAGAACATTTCAACGGTCCAAATATGGTGTATTCGATTTACGGCATAATGAATTCAATGGTGAAGATCAATTGAAGTAAGAAGACGATAGTAAAAATAACCACCTATCTAGTAAAAATAACCACCTATCCTTCTTATTGTCCTATTAGACAAAAAATCTCAGCCACTGATCATGAAACTGTAATAGATATAATAGCACTACATTCTTAGTGTATAAATAGGTGCTGCAACATCAGTGAAGTTATGCTGGAATATCAGAAAACATTTATTATGCTCTTTAGCTATAGATTATAATTTCACTTTTAACAAAAATACACACATGCTAACATATTTTGAGTAGTTGTACGGTTGACTTAGTAATTTGAATGTAGAGATATGTCTCTCAGTGAATTTAAAGGGAAAAAAACAAGAAATTTGGTGAAATTCACCATTGACAACTTTAATGTTAACATGCTGAGTTTTACTGCAAAAGCTGATGAAATGAAGAATTGTACGTACGTTAACATGTCAAATGAATTAGTGGTGCGTTCTAATCGATGTCGAAATAAAACTGGAATCGGAATCAGAAATGAAAATCAGAATAATTTATTTATTTGAGCTGTAGGAATCGGAATCGGAATAGGCTTCATTTTCATCGATGTGTTTACTTTGTCTTGAAATCGAAATAGAATATAGTCATTTACTAAAATACCTTATTTTAAATATTGTCCTTGATATTATTTAATAACAATAATAATAATAATAAATGATAATAATAAGAAGAAGAAAAAATAATAATAATTAATAATAATAATAATAACAACAATAAATAATAATAATAATAGCAATAATTAATAATAATAATAATGACATTACTAATAATAATTATTATAATAATAATTTATCATTATAATAATTATAATGATAAATTACTATAATAATAATAATAATAAATTGTTATTATTAATATAATGATTATAATTAATATTAATAATAACTATTTATTATTATTATTATTATTATCATTATTATTATTATTATCAACAATAACTAATTTTAAATAAATAAAATAAACAAGGATAAAATGAAAATTTTAAAATTTAAGTGAGAGTAATATAATTATTTTATAGAATGGGAATCACATTCCCACCTCCCCATAGAAATAAAAATTCTAATAATCATTTCTAATTTTAAGTTGGGCCTATCACTTTAATTTTTATTCTACTTTTTATTTAAGTAAGTAAATACATCATTTATTCTCATTTCTTAATTCCCATTCTCATTCCTTATAAATAAACAAACCATAGAATTCTTGAGGCTGTTATAAGATTGAAATGAGGTATGTAACGTGAAAAGGCATCACTGCTTTGGCGGATGACGCGATCATAATAATATTCGGTGATGAGAAACGTAGTCTTGATACCGGCGTGGCCGAGCAGCTCTGCAAGCTTCAGCAGATCCTGCTTGAGTTGCATGTAACGTGAAAAGGCGTCAAGCTTTTGTTATCTTGATAGGACCGGCACCAAGCTTTTGTTACTGTCATGTTGCCCTCTTCAAAATGTCGGCTCTTCGAGTCTTGAATTTTCATGGCTTCCGCTTCGAGAAATATTTTTGTGGTGCTCATTATCCGAGGGAAATACACTTGTTACTTTAACCAACCGAGACAATATAAAATAGGCTCGCATAGGCTCGCCAGACACAGACCATTAATTGAGGCGGTGGCTATGAACCGCTTAACGTTTATCGTTTCAGAAATTGACAAATTTCACGTCTAGAAATTTGATAAATGACATGTCTAAAATATTTGTATAATGGAAAATGTTGTTTTGAAGTATAAGGACACTATTAAAATGTTATTTAAATTTTATTATGCAAATGTATATTTACTTATTTTTTAAAAAAAATTTTAAAAAATAAATTCATATATTTTAATCAAATCTTTCTTTCCATCAAATTTAATGACTCTTTATTTTTCTCAACAAATTTAATGACTCTCCATTTTATCACTCCAACTATTTTAATCAAATATTTATTTATAAGTAATTTTGTGTTGATATTAGATGTTATTATTATTATTATCATGTTTTAAGTAGCTGTTATAGGCTTTATACTTGTTTTTTTTTCTCTCGAATAAAAAATAATAAAATTTTAATAAAAAGAAGGAGACACCCACTTGGTAATATTAAAAAGGAAGAAGCATGATTTATTTAAAAAAATTTTAATTTAAGCGTCTTTTTGTAGTATTTAATGTTGATATTTCTTTTAAAAAAAAGTAAAATTTTATTTAAAGAATCTTTTAATAATATTTTAATACTCATTAGAATACATGTTTTTTTTTTTTTAGTTATGGCACAGCTACAATACTGCATGTATGTGATACTTACATGGGGTGCAAAAAGTTAAAAAAAAAAAAAGAGGACATGGCAGCCAAGCACATTAAAAAAATTAAAAAAAAGTGATCGGTTGCTCTTTCAATGATTATTATATTATATAATAAATAAAATAATAATAAAATAATTAATGTTTTAATAATAAAGGAAACATAATAATAAAAAATTAGTTTAATAATAATTCAAAATTAGTTTCAAGTTTAATGATTCTAGTATCAAGTTAATGGTAGGAGTTTCATATTTATTAGTCCATTAAAATGCATGATTTTGGGGTTGCGAGTTAATGGTCTCTAGTTTCATGTTGATTGCCCTTCATTTCATGTTCCCTTAGTTTCAAGTTTATGGTAGGTCTTTTATGTTTATTGAACCATTAATATCATGATTTTCAGAGTTGAAAGTTACTGGTCCTAGATTTCATGTTTATTGCTCTTAGTTTCAAGTTCTTCGGTTTCAAGTTTAATAGTCACAGTTTCAAGTTATTGGAAGGTATTTCATGTTTATTGGACCATTAATTTCATGATTTTCAGGGTTGCAAGTTAATGGTCCTGGATTTCATGTTCATTGCCATCAGTTTCAAGTTCCTTTGGTTTAAAGTTCCTTTGGTTTAAAGTTTAATGGTCCTAGTTTCATGTTTATTGGACCATTAATTTCATGATTTTTGTCGTTGCAGGTTAATGGTACTCGATTTCATTTTCATTGCCCTCAGTTTCAAGTTCCTTTGGTTTCAAGTTTAATGGTCCTAGTTTCATATTAATGATAGGTGTTTCATGTTTATTGGATCATTAAATTTCATGATTTTCAGGTTGCAAGTTAATGGTCCAATGTTTCATGTTTATTGCCCGCAGTTTCAAGTTCCTTTGATTTAAAGTTTAATGGTCTCAGTTTCATGTTAATGGTAGGTATTTCATGTTTATTAGACCATTAATTTCATGATTTTCAGAGTTGCAAGTTAATAGTCTTGGATTTCATGTTCATTACCATCAGTTTCAAGTTCCTTTAGTTTCAAGTTTAGTGGTCCCAGTTTTATGTTAATAATTATTGTTTCATGTTTATTGGACCATTAATTTCATGATTTTTTGGGT
This sequence comes from Clausena lansium, assembly GCA_030449835.1. Classification (NCBI taxonomy): domain Eukaryota; kingdom Viridiplantae; phylum Streptophyta; class Magnoliopsida; order Sapindales; family Rutaceae; genus Clausena; species Clausena lansium. Next base: position 25,137 of record JASUUF010000118.1, on the reverse strand, counting down.
TGCAGGTTAATGGTCCCCGATTTCATGTTCATTGCCCCTAGTTTCAAGTTTAATGGTCCCAGTTTCATGTTAATGGTAGCTGTTTCATGTTTATTGGACCATTAAATTTCATGATTTTCAGGTTGCAAGTTAATGGTCCAATGTTTCATGTTTATTACCCTTAGTTTCAATTTCCCTTAGTTTCAACTTTAATGGCCCCAGTTTCAAGTCAATAGTAGGTATTTCATATTTATTATAACATTAATTTCATGATTTTTAGGGTTGCAAGTTAATGGTCACGGATTTCATGTTCATTGCCCTCAGTTTCAAGTTCCTTTGGTTTCAAGTTTAATGGTCCCAGTTTACAGAATAAAAATATATACATAAGTAATTAAAACTTAATTGTATATTGTTGTAAATGTATTTGTGATTAAAGATTATGAAAATGTGAATACATATTAAATCTAAATTCAGCCAAAACGGAAAAAAGATTTCCTTCCCATTTCGTTAACTAATTTTATTAACAAAAGATGAAAAAAGAAAAATTGAATTGACTACCGAGGAAGAGTAGAAGAGCTGTCGTCAGCAGAAGCTGTGCTTTAGGAAATTCAAATTAAATTATTATGTATGATAGCATGAGCAATTATTATGTATGATAGCTACATCTTAAATTAAAGTTAATTTATTTTTGTAAATTAACTAAGTTAATTTAGCCTAATCTATTAAATTGATTCACTCACAAACAGGTCTAGGTGAATAATAACTAGTCTTGAGTATTTTTAGTAATACAGAAGCCGTTAAAAGTCTTTTATATATGAACCTCTTAATTTCTTGTAAGAAAAAAAAAGTATGGAATATTGACATAAAATTACGTCATGGTATATTCCAAAATTCCAAATTTTTCAATAATTAGTTCTAATACAGGGCAATTCGAAGACTAATTCTCATTTCTCTGTTTATTGAGCTCTCTCACTCCATTACTTTTATGGTATATATTCCTAACATTCATGATTACATGATTTTGTGCATAATTATAAGCAATTCATCCCAAATTATTTTCATGTCGGTTTTTTATAAATACAAGGATCAAGTGAATTCACGCCCAACTTTAGAGTCCATAGAAGATTAATTTACCTATTTATCAATTTGGAGGCGATAAGACAAAAGAGAGGGTCCAGCTACGGTTTGTCATTATCTAATCCAAATTGCTTAGATTATATAATATTTTAATCCAACGGTTGAGATTTGGAAAAGGTAAAAATCAATTGAAGTGGGCAACTATCCAAACAAGTTTCAATTTACCAACTGCGGCTTTCATTTTTTTATGATGTTTTCTACCACTTCAACAATCCATCCACTTCATCACTCCATATAGTGAATTATTTTTTACTCCAATTTCTGTAGAGCTGCCAGGTTTAGCGACTTCGGGTGAATTCTCAACACCACTAATCAACTACATCTACTTCCTATCCTTTCACTCTTTGTTCATTTTTTCTTTAATTTAACATTAGTGAATCTCATTCGATTTTTCAATGTTACAGTATCCAAGTTTATATGCCTCTTGCAACAAAAAACCTGTTAATACCGTACATCATATTGTCTCTCACTAACTACTTGCTTTTACATAGAATTGTTCCAACTATCTAATTTATTATTATGTACACCAACATTTTTTTGTTTCCTTCAACAAAATTATAGCACCTTTAACAGCTCCTGCCTAATGACATGCACTCCCGGTTTCCTTCAACTGCCACGTGGCAATTTTACACCTGCATGATCTTACTCTTTTTCATCCAACAGTGACTTCACTACAAGATGAATAAAAGGGGTACGTTGCCCAAAGGGCATGGTAGACAGAGCCCAAAAGAGATGTACTTTTTTAATCATACTTTCATATTTGATTATGATATAATTATACTGAAACCATTTGGGATAATGAATTTCCTGATCATTTGCTAGTACATATTGGATTTAATCAAATTGATTCTTTTATTATTTTAAAACTTTCAATTTTAAAAGTTTAGTTTGCAATTGATAAGGGGAATGTTTGATGCTAATATTATTTGAGATTTAATATGTTAATCTTTAGTGAAACGATTGGGATCCCAACATTTGAGTCTCAATGCTATGTGTTACTCATTTATTAGATGATGAATTTTATAGCTTATAAAATTCCTCATCTAATAAATGAGTGACACATTATAAAATTACTTAAGCACCCTTCAATGGATGAATGACACATCAGTTAGGACTCAAAATGGATCTTAAATGTTAGGATACCTATCATTACTTTAATATTTATGATGATGATAACAATAATAAGAAAGTTCTAGTCGAAGTGGGCCTACGGATTGAAAAGTCAAGTGTATAGCATAAATTTTACGAATGAAAATAACGTGATCTCTTAACCTTTTTGTGGCAATTTTTGTTTTTGTTTTTAATGCCAATTCCTCTTTGTATCTTATTCAATATTTCTTGAGATTATTGACACTCATAAGTGAAATTTTTAAAATCTTAAGAGTATTAAAAGTTTGAGCTCGGCGGCAAAATTATGGAGCAAATAAAAGTAGTTAATGTTGGATTTAATCAAATTAACTCTTTTATTATTTTAAAACTATCAATTTTAAAAGTTTAGTTTATAATTGATAGGGGGAACGTTTGATGCTAATATTATATGACATTTAACATGTTAATCTTTATGATTAACATAACAAACATAACAATAATAATAAGAAGAAAGTTCTAGTTGATGAGGACTTGTAGGTTGAAAAGTTAGCATCAATTTTACCGAAGAAAATAGGGTGATCTAGTCCACTGTAATTAATCATATTATTTTCAATACAAATTAGGAAAAAGCCATCTACACTTCCATGATTTACTTAAATTGTCACATACACCTCCTTAGTTTCTTAAATAGTTACACAGACCCTCTTCATTTTATAAATGACTATTACACCATTTGATTATTATAACACAAATAAATATAAATATAATAATAAGATAAAAATAATAAATAAATATCATATGATAAAAATAAAATATTACATTAATAAAATCAGTTATTTAAATTCAATTATTTGATTGTTGTAATTAAGGGTATAATGGTAAAAAAAAGGGTCTATGTGACTATTTAAGAAACTAAAAGGATATATGTGATCATTTATACCAACTATGATGGTGTGGGTGATCTTTCTCCTACATGATTTTCTAGTTTAAGTGGTCTTTCCCCTGCATGATTTTCTAATTCTCATAAGTCACAAAAAAATCAGTTTTGATACTGCGACTCTAGTTAAATACATTTATATACAAAATCAAAAAATTTTTGGTACTAACTCCGAAATCTACTCCCATAAATAAAGTTGAGGAAAAATTACCCATTTTTTACAATTTTATGAAAAGGTGTAAGAGGTCAAACATTTTCATAAAAAATATATGTTCTTGCTAAATAATGTAAGGGTCCGACTGCGTTACCTCATGGGTTTGGTACCCCATTCTTTTGTCTTATAGCGGACAACCCTTTAAGATTGAGAACAATGGTATTTAACGGCTGAGACTTGACATTTGGAAAATGGGTAACCGGTTGAAGCTCTAGGCAGCAGAACAAAAACAAAAAGGAAGGGGTTTGTATGTATAATCATATCATCTGGAATTCTCCCCACGACATTATTTTCTTCATACTAAATTCAGAAAGCTATAACGAAGTATTGAATCATCTTAAGTTGGGTTTTGTTACAAATTAGAAGGATTATTTTTGTTTCTCCATTTATAAGGTCAGCGGGCACAAAGAATATTAGGGCTTTTTTCGGCAAAATTGGGGATTTATTTGTTGATTGGGTTACACCGATAGATTTATAGTTGTCATCAGTTACAGTTGGTTGGGTTGCTATCCGACGATGGAATACAACCATTTGAGTTGTACTGGAGTAAAGTGAATTGAGAAGAGAAATACTCGAGGAGACTTATTGGAGTGGATTTTGAGTAGATAATTTTGTCTCTATTGAGTCTCAATAGTTGCTAAATTGCCAACTGAGGTATGTTCTACATATAAATTTTTTATTTAGGGTGCATATTCTTTTTTCCCTGTGGTTCTTCACTGGGTGGGAATGAAGAGGTAGAAATCTTGAATGGGTAGTTTTCGATCCTAACTAGGTGCTTATAAATACATTAGGCTATGTGCACTAGGAGTGGTTCGTGAGTTATGTTATTTTAAAAATATGAAGAAGGAAGAGGGGAGTGTGTATTCTTCTCCCCCCCCCCTTCTTTCTTTTAGTATCGGACATAGTGAAGTATTGTATGTAATCATGTTATATATGATTTTAATAATACCTAGATGAATTTAAATTGCCCAGCACTTGGAATTATGGCTGCTTTGGTTTTTGGTTTTCCTTTTTTAGGTTTAATATTATTGCTAATATTGCATCTGCAGTGTTCTGCTTCTTTGCCATAAGATTATGCACTTATATTGCATCAAATTACAGGTATCTAGTGCTTTACTTTTGTGCAATTGATTGGATCCCTTATCTAGTTATTTAAAGGAGGTAACTGAGGGCTGAGGCTACTGGAGAGATTGATAAACTAAATGAAGAAGTGGATGAACTAAGGAAACAAGAAAGGGGAAAAACTAATAGTTTCAAGACATTAAGAAGAGAGACAAAGCGCTAGGTTGAAGTTATGGAATTAAGGATGAAATCTTATTAGGCTATGTTCGGTTGGGAAATGAGGCTGGAGAGGAAAGAATTTTGATTTCCTTAATATTTTTCTCCGTTTGGTTTGCAATAGTCAACTAGAAAAACAAATTCTCAGAAATTCATAATTTTGGTGATATGAGGAATTGGCTTTCCTCTTTAATGAGCAAGGATGAGGTCGGAAATCTCTACTAAATGAAGTGAGCTTTCTATTTTACCCTTACTTAAATATTAATTTCCTATTTTGACCTTTAACAAAATTGAAAGCCTAGTTCACGTTCCTCTCTTTGATTTTGCATCTCATAAACTTAAAACAAATCTCAACATCGTTCATCATCTAACAGTCGGCAGCTGTGACCGGCGATATAGAGCTACAACTTTGATTGAAACTTTCTAAAAAATCTAAGTCTGAGTCAATCTTGGAATTGGTAGCGGTAGCGGTAGCGGTGGTGGAATCGGTACTCATTACGATCATATCTTGGATAGGTCGGCAACGATTAGCCACCGGATCGGAAATCAAAATTGACGTACAACGAACCTCGCGTTAATTTTCATAAGAATCGCTTAATTCGTGTAGAATTTTAATTAGAATAGTTTTATAGTTGATTTCAAATTTTCAATATTTTCATTTTGAAGCAAAGTGATGATGATTTAATCATTAATTTTGGATGTTTCTCCATAACCGAAGAAATGAAAATGTAATTTCCAGTGGAATTTTTGTTTTTTATATTATTTTATGGTTTACAACTTTGGATGACTTTGATTATGGTTGAAACTTGCATAGATTAAAAGTTTTCAAGTGAAAATGGAAGCACAAAATCTAACAAGTGGTGGAAATTAATTTTAGGTTTCATTGGAGAAGTTGGCAGACTCAGCTTATGAGCTTTTTCTCTTGTGCTAGTAAATCTCTCTTTCCTTTGATAATTTTATAGTCTCCATTGATACATGAATTTGAGTATTTTAATTTTTTTCGATAATTTTATATAATCTTGTAACAATATATTGCATTATGGAGCTCCTAGTTTGCACACTTTATTTGGTTTTGCCTTTTTTTTTTTTGGGGAATAATTGTGCTTTTTCCTTGGGGTAAAGTTCGACCAGCCAAATCTGAAACTTGGTGTGTTTCAGCCAAATTATTGTTCCTTTGCAGTAAGAAATAGGGTGTTTAATCCTTGTCAAGATAGAAGTACATGTGAATGTGACAGAAAAGGTTTTTCCTTGATCCTACCTATATAAACCCCTGTTAACTGTAACTAAGAAAAAGAAAAATTGAAACTTAACTGAATCCTGAGGAATAGAAAGAGCAGCTAGCAGAAACATGCAATAGAAAATCAATTTCTTGGCTGCTAAACAGACCTCTTAAACTATAATGATAGGTAGGGTCGCAATTCCAATCTTGAAACTGCGTGGTGAAAGTCGTGGTCGGTGGTCGTCGGGTCGCCACTCGTGTGGTTTGACTTAAGGACAAAAAAACAGACCTTTCTAGGTTACATCATGTGAGCTTATATTTACTTTGAGTACATCCCTAGCTAGCTACTTAACTATTCTATTATTATTATTATTTCATTTATATATGTGTGTTATATATATAAATATAATGGACCTAACATCTCTTTCATATGTCTTGTCTATACTCTTATATTCATGTTCATAATTATATTTCACACAATGCATGCACCTTTTATCTCTCTCTTTTCGTTTAACCCACATGCATTTTTGATCTCTGTAGACACCATCTTTAGATTTTCATAAATATAATCTCATCCTCACCACTTAGCGTAGCCATCTGAATCTACCCACTAATAAGTGTAAACATGCGAAAATCCAATAGTAAATTATTAGAATCCAACTTTATAGTATGTAGTTAGGAAACTTGATAAAAAGTAGATTTCACATTCTCCCTATGTAATAATAATAATAATAATATTCCTAAATAGTTGATGGATGGATTGCAATTAAATTTTATTCGGAGGGAGATGCCATGGGATCCTTTTAAAGATGCAATTTCAAACTATACATGAGATGTTAACTAGACCAAATTGTAATGGCTTTGGTTGGGATCCAAAAAAGAATGTTTTTACTGCAGAAAAGTTTGTGTGGGATGCTTATATCCAGGTAATTTTTGGTTTTTCCTTTTTCTTTGACTCCCTGCTCATTTTTTTAAGATTTATAAACTTGAGTAACATTCTTTGTCGTGCATATTGAAATTCATATGCATGCATGTGTTAGTCCTATTGGTGTTGCACTTGCACTTGCAGATCAGCCAAAATCTCAAGCCTTTAAATATTAATTGATACAAATTATGTACTGCATTTGCATATATTACATGCTGGTCAGTGTCTTATGACTAGGTCATTTTTAATCTTATGACTTGTGTATGATTTATTTACAAAGTCATAAAGAAGCAACAAATTTCAGGAAAAAAACATTCCCATATTATGAGGACTTATGTATGATTTATGGTAAAGACCATGCAACCGAAAAAAATGTTGAGGCCCCTGCAGATGTTGTGGAAGAAATTGAGAGGACAAGGAATTATTTTTTATTTCATACTTTGGTTTTATTACTTCATTTTAATATTAGGACATTTATATTTGAGACACTATAGCTCTCACTATTAAGTAAATTTATGTCTCTTTTTTTTATTTATATGAATAAAATCATATTTTTTGTTATGTTTTTGTATTTTTATTTTCTAAGTTGTGAATGGAATAATATTTTGGTTATATATTAGCATACATTATGACAATAGTAAATTTGATGAAAGCACTTTTAGTAATTGCATTTTTTATGAAAGCACTTTTAATAGAAGTACTTTTAATGAGATTAATACTATCATAGGCCCATATAATTAAAAAAATAATGGTTATTACTTTTCGGTTAATATTTTTATGCCACAAGTAGTTTGTTTACACTAGTTTGTACAAAATTATTTTTGGCTCTATTTGATTTCGTAATAATATTTTAATATTTTTGTCTCAAATAATGGGACATTTTTCGACATATCGGATGCGGATGTGACTCAATCCATATCCAATCCACTATTTTACAGATTGGTTTGTGGATTCAAAAACTTTAATTATGTCCAATCCACAAACTAAGTAAATAAAAATTCGATATAAAAATAATTTTACTACCGATCAACTTAAAAATTAAAATAATAAAATCTAATATAAAACTAATTTTGATTATTTAATTGATGTAAGACGTTATTTTAGTTATTTTAGGATTCTAGAATTTTAAATCTATTTTAATTAGAGTCGATTAAGGAATTAGTCTTATTGTTTTATTTATATTATAATTTTAATTTAATTTTACTTTTTTAAGTATGTTTAATCTATTATAAATAGAAAGGTCTTATTATTGTTTTCATAACTTCAATTATTCAATAAAATTCCTCTTCTATAATTTCCTATGGGATTATCAATCAAAATCTCTCTTATAGAGTCATTTGGATTAGAGCATCATCTAATCTCGCTTTATGCATTAATAAAAATCTCATTGAGACGTTTGGATTAGAATGGATCTAATTACACTTCGATTAGAGTGTAAACTGATCGCGTTGGCTCGGTCCTGTACTAGAACGATATCTAGTTTTTCTTAACCTATCAATTCCGCTTCCGCTACGCCGCTCCGTCAGTTGGTATCAGAGCGGTTCTGTGCGAATTGCACAGCTTTTTTGGGTATCCACATCCATCTCCACAAATTCCATAAAAAATAAAAATAAAAAATCCCTAAATTGAAAACCCAAGCCGCCACCAACAACCACCAGCTACCACCACGATCCGGCAACCTCACCACCAGCCACTGCAACCATCAAACTCAATGTCAGCCACCGCCCAAAATCTGACCAATTTTAGCCTTTAACGCCTCCTGAAACCGCCGCGCGAGACACCACCGACGGCTCCACCTGTAACCTCAAGATCTCTATTTCACAGGTTTAAGGCACCTCTCCAAACTCTCCCACTCAAATCTCAACCTCTCTCCATTATCAGACATCTCTCATCCTTCTCCCTCCATTAAAAATCCCAAAACAACCCACACTCCACAACTCAATGAGGTATCTTTTAAACCCAAAAAATAAATTTCACCTCCCAAAATTTACCTAAAACATACCCAAAGATTGTAGTAGCAGCCCTTTATATTCTTAAAGATGGAGGAAAATATTTATCATCAAACAATTGTTTAAATCACTTCTAATTAATCATATTCTCATTCATAGTTTAAGCCTAATTAGTCAATACGCTTTCTTATAAGGCAATCTTCAGCGCGTCAGAATCGTCTATTTAAGCAAGGTAGTGTAGCACAAATTCATGGCATATGTTAAAAAAATTGTAAAATATAAATAGAACATTATAGTAATGTATCAAAAATAATAAAACCAAAATACAAAGTTTAAATTTAAATTGGCAGTAAAAGTATTTCCTATTTTGGCTCTTGCTGCCAAAATGCGAACGGGCCATTAAAAAAAAATCTATTTAAAGAAAAAGGCAATCGTTATTTTAAAATAGAGAGCTTTGAGAAAAACCCTTCTCCTCGCATGGAGGACAATCGATCCACCAAGAAGGCAAAGTTTAGGGCTCAAGGTGATGATGAGGATAATCCTGAGCGCCTATCTTTCTGAGATAAACTGATGCAGTCACAAACGAAAACAGAGGAAGAGATGTTTGGCAGGGATGAAGATTTGGAATTGAACATGGAAGATGTGATTTTTACGGATGCGGAACCTATACCATCTATAGACTTTTCACAGAAAGTTTATGAGCAGCTGATTAAGCAATGGCAGAATGCGGTTGTGGTGAAATTGTTGGGTCGCCATATAGGGTATTGGGCCTTGTGTAATAGATTGGAATCGATGTGGAGTTTGGCACCGGGATTTAATATTATCGATCTAAAGAATGATTTTTATTTGGTCCGTTTCATGAATGAAGGAGATGCTGAGTATGCATTAACCCACGGCCCTTAGTCTATAATGGGGCATTATCTGACAGTATAGCCATGGTCGCCCCAGTTTGATATTTCCAAAAGCGAGATAGATAGAGTGGTGGCTTGGGTTTGTCTCCCGGGCTTGGCTTTGCATTATTATCATAAGAAAATACTTCGGCGACTGGGAAAAATCATTGGATTCGTTATTCGTATTGATTATAATACAGAGCCAACACAGAGAGGTAAATTCGCTCATATTGCAGTGGAGATTGATCTTAGGAGACCATTGGTTTTCCAGTTTTATAATTGGATATGAGAATAACCTTTTTGTTATTTGTTTCCACTGTGGTAAATACGAGCATCTTAAGGAAGGCTATCCGGATAGGGATGAAATTGCTCCTAATGATGAAGACCTACCTATTCCCTTTGATTCGGTGGAGAAATAGCTAGGGACTAAGGCTGGGAAAGACAACTGGAATGAGCCAAAATTTGGACCATGGATGGTTGTTGCTCGCAAAAAGAGGCCGAAAGTTGAGAAGGAAAGGAACTTCAATCACGAAACTGAGCGAGAAATTCGGGGGAAGTATAAGAAAGAATCACGTTTCAATGTTCTAGCAAATCTTGATGAGAAGGAATCTAATCACGAGGATAATCATGAGGTACATTTAGAAAGAATTAATTGAGATCACCGAACAGCTAATCCTAGCCCTACATGTCACTGAAAAATAGACCCCCTAGAAAGAAAAATGCCAACCAATCAGATAACCCCAAAGTTCCTGAGCATGTGGGTACATCCATCAGATTGCATGAATCAACCCTTAATGAAGGAAACACAATTTTTCACAGCCCTATTCACACACGTGCCTTACGTGATTGTACCAATCTACATGCAAGCCATGCAAATCTTATTCCCTTACCTTTACCCACGTACGTTCCCACTTGTCTAAACCCGCTCCACCACTTAACCATCTCTTTCCCTTTTAATAGCATAACAAAAAATTTGCCTATGGCTGATGCACATCCCAAGAACTCAAATGACCATGACAGTGCTGGTGGTCATGCTCCTGTGATTGAACTGGACGGTGACCCCTCTGATTCAAAGGTTTTGGCTGAAAATATGAATATGGAGGATGATGCAAATGATAGCGACTATGTGGCTACAAGTGAGGATAGGACCGATTCTTCCGAAAGTGATGTGTCCCTAGTTGAAAAAACAAATCATAGACTTAGTAGAAGTGGCTTCTCACCATTTCAATAAGGCTCTAACTTTATCCGAGCTTTTGTATTTTATGATGATACAAATTCTATTTTGGAATGTACAGGGAGCGGCTTCGAAGGGTTTTTGTCACTCTTTCAATACTTATTATTGCCCTTCTATGGTTATAATAAAGGAGCCTAGAATCAGTAGGCAGCAGGCAGATGATTTTATTAAGTGCAGTGGATTTGATAATTCTCATCAAATTGAAGCTTTGGGTTTTTCGAGTGGTATCTGGATCCTTTGGCGAGATTGTTTTGAAGTGGAAGTCATTATTAATCATAAGCAATTCATTCATTTTAAAATTTCAAGAAATAGCTTTCTGAGTCTTAGATCACAGCAGTTTATGCGAGTCCAAACCCTAATTTGAGAAGGCAACTATGGGGCCACTTTGATTCTTTGGCTAGATCGGTTTATGGCCCATGGCTAGTAAGAGGTGATTTTAATTCCATTATGTATGATTCTGAGAAAAAAGGTGGCTCTACTAATAGATCTGAGGTCTGTGGGCTGTTTAAGAAATGGTTTAACATGAACGGTATGGTTGATTTAAACTTTCATGGTCCTCATTTCACTTGGTCCCGTGGTTCACTCATGAGGAGGCTAGATAGAGCTATTTCTAATATGGATTGGCTAACCAAGTACCCAGATAATACGGTCCTACACCTACTAAAGTTTGCTTCAGACCACAGGTCTATTTTAGTTAGGCTTTCTAAAGATGAAGTAGCTCTCGGGGACAAAAGCATTTCCATTTATTGGCTGCGTGGCTTACCAACAATTCTTTTAGTGAGTTTGTCTCTAAAGCTTGGCTTTATAATTTGCCGTATCTACGGGCTGCTAATAACTTTGTAAAAGAGGTCTTGGTATGGAATCGAGATCATTTTGGTAACATTTTCAAGAGGAAATGGAGGATCCTAGCACGCCTGGGTCGGGTCCAGAAGGCGTTAGAAACCAACTCTCGACGTAGTCTTATCAAGTTAGAGCTTAAGTTGAAAAAGGAATTAGAGAAAGTAATTACACAAGAGGAAATACTATGGCTTCAAAAATCTTGAAAAGATTTGGCTTATTCAAGGGGATAGAAATACAGCTTATTTTCACCAAAAGACCCTGGCCAGACGTAGAAGGAATCGAATCACAACCATTCAGGATGTAATAGTGAATGGCTTTTAGACAATGATATTTTTAAGTAGCATGCCACGGCTTTCTTCTCAGCCCTCTATATGAGTGAGATGTTAGTGTTGCTGCCTTATCTGATCATGGGATGCTTTCCTAATAATGAAGAATCTCTTAATCAAGGGCTTAAAAAACCATTGAGGACAATGAAATCCGGCAAACTATTTTTAGTATAAAGCCTCTTAAGGCTCCTGGTGTGGATGGCTTACATGCAATTTTTTTCCAGTCCCAGTGGCATATTGTTGGTCCCAGTATATTTTTAGCAGTGGCAGTATTCCAAAGGAAATTAACACTACGCTGTTAGTTCTTATTTCGAAGACTGATCATCTGGTCAATCTTAAGATCTATCGCCTAATTAGTTTATGCACAATGTTCTACAAAACAGTTACTGAAATACTGGCTAACAGACTACAGGCATTACTGCCAAAGCTTATTGGACCCCAGTAGACCAGCTTTATTCCTGGCCGGCATATCATTGACAATATTGTGATAGCTCAAGAAGTTAATCATTCCATGTATAAAAAAACGAGGAGGAAAGGTTTCATGGTGATAAAAGTGGATCTTGAAAAGGCGTATGATAGACTTAACTGGAATTTTATTCATGAGACATTACAAGAAACGGGAATGCCTAGAGATATGGTCCAAAATTATTATGGAATGTATTACTTCTACTACAATGAATGTTTTATGGAATGGAGAAGTTTCTTATGAGTTCGTCCCTCCGGAGGCATACGCCGAGGTGATCCTCTTTCCTTATATATTTTTGTCTTATGTATAGAACGACTCGATCATGGGATTAATAATGCTGTCACTGTGGGGCTTGGTAGTCGGTTTGTCTTACTCGTCGTTGAACTCCTCTTACTCATCTATTTTTTGCAGATGATCTCTTACTATTGGTTGAAGCAACTATTGACTAGGCTGAGGTTATCAATAAGGTTTTAGATACCTTTTGTCAGAGCTCTAAGGTTAAGGTAAACAAGACCAAAACTAAGGTATTTTTTTCTAAAAATATTTTGGCTAGAGAAACAAAAAGAATTGGGGCTGTCCTTGGTTTCTCGGGTACCAAAGATCTTAACACCTATCTTGGGATGCCGTTCTTGCATACTCCGGTCTCGCAGAATACTTACCAAGGCATCATCGATAAGGTTGAAAGTCGTCTCTCAGCCTGGTATGCATCTCTCCTTTCCTTAGGGGCGAAATTACTCTTGCTCAGACAGTTTTGCAAGCTATTCCAATTTACGCAATGCAATCAGCGAGTCTCCATGCCAAAGTTAAACTAAAGATTGATAAAGCCTGCAGGAAATTCATATGGAGTGGAAGTTCTAGTCATCAGCGAATGAGTATGGTTAGTTGGGATCAATTGTGCAAACCAAAGGGTGATGGAGGTTTAGGTTTTAAGGACCTAAACGTGATGAACAAAGCTATGTTAATGAAGCTCAGTTGGGGAATCATCTCATATAAGAGATAGTTTATGGGTTCGGGTTCTATGTACCAAATATGGGATTAATAGTTCTAATCCGCCTCTCTCTTTGCCCACTCGCTATGGATCTCATTTGTGGAAAGCTATTGGTAATATTTAGCAGGATACGATTTCTATTGGTAAAAAACAAACATATTATTCAAAGATTCAAAGATTCAAAGATTCAAATTTCTATTTAGATTTAATTAAATTCATCATTATTCAGCATTCAGTTAAAAAAAAACAAACGCCACCTTAATGGTTGGGGCTATGTTACTCCTAACAATCATAAATAATCCGAATATTTTTTAAATAATTCCATGTGCAAGTATTACTAAAGCTACAATATTATTTCTTAAACTGGCACAATAAATGAATATTATTATGAATCCAGCATGCATTACAAATGCAGAGCACCACATTTGCATATGTTCCATTTAACAAGCCCCTAAGTAAGTGTTCCATGATGTCACCCTTCCGGCATATAGCCGAGCAGAACGAACGTTCCTGTTGAACAAAAGTAAGTTTGATACTTGCTAACATGGTGCACAAAATAACATTAAACATATATGCATTGCCTTATTGCATTGCAACTACCCTAGGCATACACCATAGTAATATTTCCTAGTTAAGCTGGTACATAAGAGTACGCTTATCAGCATCTACACCAAACCTAAACTCAAGGGTTAGGCGACGAAGTTCAGAATGCCAACTAGCCCCAACATGATGATGCGAAATGCATAATACCGCTTCTGATTGTCAGCGGCGATGAGGAAATCAAGAATTCCCTGCACACCAAAAGAAGCCCGTAACACAATTGATTATCCATGCATTGACAAACAAATTAAGTGTTGTAGTCAATACTCCCACTGGATCCTTTAACATGGACGCATAAATCCATTGCATACGTGCAGATTATAATAGACAAATGTTATTTGCCTAACATTTGGACTGAAATAACTAGATAATATACATTTGGCTAATAATGTGGCATATGTTTGCAAACCACTACGAAGCACAAAATATTTGTGTAAAACAACTAGATCGAAAGCAAATGGCTCAAGATGACAGCAATGGGTGGATGGATTGGATTGGATGTTTGGTGTGAGTGAGTTGGTGCCTTTGACTTCTGTGATTAGTAAAGAAATCGAAGAGAGAAATTAGGAATTTGAGAGAGTGATGCGATTTAACAAAGATAGAGATTTCAAGGAGATAAACTTGCTAGGCAACTAGCTTTACAATTTCCAATGTTTTTTTTTAATTTTTATTTTATATTAAATCTCAACCGTTGGATTCATTTTAGTTGAATCGAACTATTTGTTTTAAACTTGCAGCATGGTGGCGGGACTTGATGCCCAGTATTGTAGTAGCAGCCCTTTATCTATTCTTAAAAAGGAGGAAAATATTTATCATCAAACAATTGTTTGAATCACTTCTAATTAATCACATTCTCATTCGTAGTTTGAGCCTAACCAGTCAATACCCTTTCTTATAAGGTATTCTTCGGCGCGTCAGAATCGTCTGTTTAAGCAAGGAAGTGTAACAAAAATTCAAGACATATGTTAAAAAAATTGTAAAAACTAAATAGCACATTATAGTAATGTATCAAAAACAATAAAACTAAAATACAAGGTTTAAATTTAAATTGACAACAAAAGTATTTCCTATTTTGGCTCTTGCTGCCAAAATGCGAATGGCCCATTACCCACTTCGTTTGCTAAAAACAAGCAAATGATTGTCGTGAATTAGTTAATACAAACATTAAAAAAATCCATTAGACAGATTTTGTTACGAAATACCCTTATCATACTCCAATAACAATTAATCGAAGTATTTAATCCAATAAAATCTGGCAACAACGCAATTGAATTTTATCTTTTCTTTTTTTAAGAAAAATAATAAGCACAGTTGAAATATAGAATCATATTGCTTACACCTAACAAAATATTCAATAATGTAATAAAAGAGACCAAGATTTATTGTGAGTCATTGAGTCATAAGATTACCTGATGGGATTTCAAAAATTTTTTTAAGTGAGGTTAGGTCTATGACGGCCAATAGCGTATCGGTTGGAGTATGTAGTAGTTGGAATTTTTTTTTATTACATCTAAGAGCTGATTTTGAAGCTAAAGATAAATTCTTTGATAAATGATTTGAGAATTAGAAAACCATGGATTTTTTTTTTTTTATTTTTTTTTTTTTTACTGCAGTGTTTAGGTTTACCAGTTTGTGTAATGGGGTTTTAATGGGAAAAGAGAAAAAGTCTTCCGTTTTTTATCTTTCAAATTGACACTTTGCTCCTTCTTGTTTGACAAATATGAACATTATGACCTGTTGTTTTCAAATTTAGTCCTTTACGTCCTACGTGACTTTTGTACTCAGATATTTAAACTCAAAATGTACAAAATATATGCTAATAACACATTTGTTGAGTTAGTTGATACATTAGAGTATGCTTATAGTTGTGCGAGATTATATTAGATGAAAACAATTGGGGACAATCTATTCTGCATTCATATTTTTAATATTTAATTCGTTTTATATTTTAATTATATTTTTTTCTCTAAATTTTTTTGAGATTGAATTATTTACACTTTAAAAATTACTCAGAACATTCTTACTCCTATAAATCTTTTTATTTTATTATTTTAATTAAGGAAAATACTATGATTATTCTTGACACCCATTCACCGTACTTATTCACAATCCAACTATCTTGTACCATATATAAAATATAAATCTTAAGTGTTTTTTTTTTTTCCAAATCTTAACAATTCTCATCACCCGTATTCTCTTTACTATTCTTCTTCCCAGAAAACTTTGCAATTTGTGACCATATAAGAGAATAAATTGAAGAAGATGAGCTGTACCATAAAGTTTGGTATAAGAATTGTGGTTTAATCAGACTGGGCTTTATTTAAATTTTTTTATTTGTCAAAATATTGATTTTGGCTCTTCCATTTTGGATGGATTAAGAAGATATCAACCGAAAAAAATTATGAGAAAAAAATTAATATTATTTTTAGAAAACAAAAATGGTAATGATAAGGATTTAATATAGGGTTATTTTTGGATTTCTTAAGCGTGTTCTAAGTAATTGCTTAATTTCACCATTTTCTTTTAGTGTCATGAGTAAAAGTGCAACTAGCCTCACTTTAAAAAAAAAAAAATTGACAATGTTAATTAAAAGTCCAATTTACAATTTAGCTGTTAAAAATAATTGAAAAAATTTCATGCAACGGAAGTGCATTGATGTCTATAATTCTCGTTGGACTAAATTGAAATCATTTCATCGTCTTGATTGATGTTCCAATTTTAAAACTGGATAGGTATAGCACCATAATGCGGTACGTAAATACATCATAATGAAAGGGTCAATCAGGGTGGACAATACTTTTTTTTTTTTTTATAAAATGCTGATATATTACCATCAGAGAATACACAGTGACATGATAGCCAGAAGTACACTCGTATTACAATTAGAAATAAATCGGGACTCTTCTACTCATTGTAATATTCTTTTAATATGACACGGTTCGAAAAAAATTATCCATACATTTGAGAGAAAATTGAATCCTAGCTGAACCTCGAAGCATGGAATTGCCAATGGACTCATAGCCCATTGGTGTGAGCAATACTTTTTTGAAAGGGTCATCTTATTTTATTAAAAGAGTCAAATAAAAAAGTATTGTCCACATTTTTTTAATGAAAATCCACGTATAATTTAATAATTGCATAACAGATTTGATAATATTAATCTTACAAGTAATGTCCCCTTTGCTTCAACTTGACCTCTATTAGTTCTGAGAGATTATTTAAAAATTTTATACATATAACTAATAAACTAGCTAAGAGATTATTTAAAAATTTATCACCCTAAGTTTTGGGTTAAAATTAAGGCAGATTCAGAATCCAGCCATTTTTTATTTGTGTGATCTTTGAATCATAATTGATTAAAGTAAAATGATAGAGCCACAACGTAACTTGTTAGTATGAACGATAATATAATATTTTATTGATATTTTAAAAATTAGATTATAATTATTTAATTGATTAGTCCTTATACTTGTGTGAGACTAATCGAATTTGTTTGGATTGTTGTTTGTGAGATGAGTTTTGGTTTCTTGTTCGATGAACTCATAAAAAAAATGTTAATTTGAATGTGAGATCAAACAAATTAGAGATGAAATAACTTAATCATATTAGATGAAAAAAATTGGTATGATCTTCATTTTTTTTTAAATATTTAAATGTCTTGTAAATTAATGGTCCCACCACTTTAGATGTAGATTCTAAAATAGATTATTTCTATCTTAATAGTTAGATAATTATAAGGTAATTATCTTATTTATCTTTGTATTTATCATACCCCTAATCACTCCCCATAAATAGCGGAGGCCTCTTGTACTCATTTCAATTCAAGAACGAATTAATTACAAGGCCTGAGCCCTACGCACATGTGCTTCCTTAAGCACTTTGTTTATTGTTCAAATATTTCTTCCATCTTTATTTACTCTTTCTTATTTTATTTATGGTTTATTTTGAACAATTGGTTTTATATTTTAATTATATTTCTTTTGTCTTTATTTTTTTTTTTTTAATTTTGACAATGTTAATTAAAAAGTCCATTGGTGTTTTAATTCTCGTCTTAGTAAATTGAAATCATATTAAAATTACCTCATTACAATTAATCTTCCAAAATTAATATTTTCCTTTACTGCACAACAATAGAAAAGAGTACTTTATATTTGGTATCCCAAAAGATAAATGATTAAACTCAATAACTATTTACCAATTGATCTTATGAAATAATATCACATCATCTGTCACCAGAAAAATTTTACATCCCAATTTCGTAAGCATTGTTAGTGATTAAAAAAACTGATGTTGAACAAAAGATGAAAGTAGAAATTTATATCAAATCAACTAATCAAGAAAGCTACTTCGCCAGCTACTAATAATAGTTGATGTCTTACCTTGTATCCAAAGTAAACTCTGAACTGTTAATTGAAATTAAGAAATTGAGACCAGGCCAAAAGTTGCTGAAAGTAAAAGCACTTGGAAGAAAAATCCACAGTTATAAGTTAATTAGAAACAATTTGACATGAAAATACATGCCCCGTTCTTCAATTTCTTCTCAATTGTCTTAAGGCAAAACAAGCTGTATCTACAGACAGTTTTTACTCGGACAAAAATCAAAGCAAGCTTATCGAGCATCATCTGATGGTCCATTTTATGAAATGTAAAATAAGTCAATTAATAAATATTTCGGGTATATAAGAAAAAAGTAATACAAGTAGAGATGAAAGAATTTGTAAATGCACCAAATAGATGAAAGAATTCTCTCATTTCAAATAGAATCAATGAACATCAACACCGAAAACTGCTTTCAATTGTCAACACACATTCACAATTTGTAGTATGGAAGGGGAACGGAAGCTACAACCATTACATTAACCACATCAATTCTTACCTATGGCTCTTGTACATGAAAGGACTTTAGCAAGTAGAAACTTGCTTCATTCTTCAAGAGTGAGTCTACAATGATTGCAAAATAGAGATGCATCCAGCATTACATTTCAATTCTAAGTTTATATTTCTCACGTTGCAAGTTTCAATTCTAAGTTTCTATTTCTCACGTCCATAATGTAACCATTCATGTAAAGGCCATAAATAAAGTTGTAAAAACTTTTGGCCGATGTCTTATTGAGGACTCGGGCAAAATACTAAACTGAATATGCTAATAATTTCCTAATTTAGGTATATCTTTTCATCAAGCAAAAACCATCCATTGAAATTAACACATCTTTAAATTCTCTATCGTTCTCCATATCAAATTTTGCAATTTTTGCTTCATCCATCTTCCCATTCTTGCGAAGTTCATCAATTATAATGAGATAAATCTTCTCATCTTTACAAAGTTCATCTGTCAGTCAAGACACCTTGGTCGACCATCTCAATAAATAGAGATTTAACCTCGTTCCAATAGTCAAGACAACAAAAAAATAAAATAATTTCGTCGCCTTGTCTATAAACCCAACCTAAAAAAAACAAAAGACACCAGTAATGAGTAACCACATAAGTAACAGTATTAGGCTCACAAAGCACATACTCAACACAATATTCATTAATCAAAATAGTATGTGTAATCACATTACGCTTATAACCATACGAATTTAATTTCTAAAACCACCTGGTGACCTCCATAATGCAATAGCAATTAATCAAAATATTTAACCCAACTGGCAACAACCCAAATTTTAAATTTTATTTAATAAAAGCACACAAAATAATCAAATTGCTTTTACTTAGCAAGTACACCCAACAAAATATCAAACGATGCAATCAAAGAAACAAAGTGGCAAGTGAAATACTTACCTGATCTGCATTATTTTTTTAGAAAAATTTTCAAGTGAGGTTCAATCTTCGACTGTAAGCAGCGAATCGTATTGTATAATTGATGGCAGCGAGAGCCTTTTTTTCTTTTCAGAATTTGAGGTTGTGGGTTTTCCAAACAGTGAAAACTATTGCAGAGACTTTGTGCTTTGAGGATGACACCTGAGTTATAAATAATTGTTATGCAAACTAACGGGTGAAATGTCGCATGATTTCATTTGTTGAAATTTTTACTTTAATTAAAATATAATTAAACAAATAAAAAATTAATTAGATATTATTTATGGCATCTATTTTTTTAAATTAAAAGTTGTTTAAAAAAATTTATGATATGTCAAAAAAAGATTGGAGAAAATCCTTAAAAAAAAGTTATGACAGGATACATGTAAAAAATGAATTTAATAAATTAAAGAATTTTAAAATTTAGAAGGTGGATGACTAAAACTCTATAAATAAAATAGTTTTACAATTAAAACAGAAAAACAATTGCACGAAGATCTTAATATTTGCTCATATATACATATAAAGTTCCCTTAATTTTAGAAATGATTATATGAACTTCTTTTTTAGGTTCAAAATGTATTCTAATAAATGTGAATATGATGTTAATAGTGAAATCTGTATAACAGTCTAATAATGTTGAAGAATTTTTAATATTTAATTTCAAAATATAATTTTACTTTATTTTGATTATAATTGTATTTATTATAAATAGTTTAGATAAGTGTTTGGTTTGACAAATTTTATTAATAATAAAAATGTATGATAGATTAATAATATTTAAATAATTTAATAAAAGTAAATTTATTTAATATTACATATTATTATTTGTAACACATTTGAAATTAAGGTTTTTTTTTGAATTAATATAATTAAAGAGTAGGTTATTGAAGTTCGAGCCTTGAGAAAGGTAAGGGTTAAAAAAATTAATTTGAATTTATCCACCCTTCAACTTTTGAAGAAAAAGATAAATATTGAAAGAATAAAATAATAAAAAGGTTGTATGTAACTACTATTTTTGAAATTTTAGATGGGTAAATTATAAGGCCATAGGTGTCGTTTTTCCAATTAAAAAAAAAAAAAGTTAAAAGAATAAAAAAATAAATTTTTAAAACTATTATTTGTTGCCATGTATATTAAATAAAAATTCCTTTTTCCATTTTAAATTCCTTTTGCGCCAGGGTTTTCGAATTGGGGAGGCAATGGATTCTGACGATTACTAGGACATCTCCGGCGACTCTGCCAGGGTGCTCTTGAGCTATCCCTTCTTCTATCCCCAACAGGTTTTGCTCAATTCTGGTTTTTTTTTTTAAATTATTTATGGAATTTTTAATGATTAAAGCCGTTAGCTTTTTCTTTTCTTGTGCTATGTTGGCTTGCTTGCTGAACAAGTGAAAGAAAATTGTTTTACTTGATTATGTTTATTTGGAACGTATTGAGTGGGTATCAAAGGATTATGGTTATTTGATGAATCAGTGTTGGTGATTTAGCTTTCTTACAGTGGCCTAGCCAGATTTCGAAATGGGCAAATTTAATTTATTCGAAAGAATTTGATCCAGTGGGAACAAATTACCAATTTCATTGGGGACAAATAAAATTTTTTGTTGAAATTTAGAAAAAGGTTTTCTGAAAATTTTAGGCCAAGCTGCCTTCGCTTGTCCCCATGTGGATCCGCCACTGGCTTGATAGGTATGGGTTTTTGGAAGGAACTGGGGAATCTTTTTGGGATTTTGAAGAAGAGTGGGGTTTAGACTTTAAACCTTAGCTTTAGATTCATAAATTACTTGCAAGTTATGTTGAGAACTATTATCTTTAGAATTGCCTTATCTTGTTGTGCATTGTTTAATTCTCATGTTTAGTCCTGGTTGATTGGGCCTGGTGTATTCATTTTGTATCTTTGGAGAGGGAAGCAGATATAAAACGTTGTGAGGAGGATGATATTACAAAAATTTCCACAGTCCTTTCTGTATCAAGAATACCATCTTACTCGATCGTTATAACTGGTATGTAATTAATTATTTGGTGCTTGTTGGCCATATATTCTGTCAAAGTTGATGTTCTGAAGAAATTTGTCATTCTAGGAGTGTTTTGAAAGTGTATGATGCATGGTTCGGTAATGAAGATGCAGTTCGGAAATCAATGGCTTGTTGGACTAACCAGTTGTTGGTTTTTGCAATGCTAAAGTAAGACTTTGATCTATGGTTGCGAAGTTTTACAGTTGAATGTTTGTCGTGCTTTATCGCTTTCTTGTTTCTGTGCCATGGTTATTAATACTCTTGACTGTTTTCTGGACAGCTAACATGTGGGATATGTTTTGAATCTTACTCGCATGACAAAGTTATGTCAGCGGCTTGTGGTCATCCCTTTTGCAGGGCATGCTGGAGAGGTTTGTCTTAGATGCTTCATTTATTATGGCCTCTGATCTCTCTTATTCTTTACCCAACTTGTTTTTGGGTGGTCTGTAAGATTTCAAATTTTCTTCTATTTGAGTTGTCGTTCAATATTGCCATTTTTGTTTATCTTTTGTCCTTTCCAAAGTCAATTTTACTAATAATTAAGGTTCAAATGTGCGTTCATCAAATATACGGCTGATTTTATCTTATTTACTTACCCAATTTAAAGTCTAGCTGTTTTCATTAGAATTTGGGTTGTACTATTACTCTTCTTTATTTGTTTAGGTGGCAATCTGTAGTTTTGCCTTGCCTGAATGCATGGCATATGCTGTAAATTACTCATATGCATAAGTCATAAACATTTAGGCAGTTGATCCTTCTCACAGAGCATTTCCTCCTCAAATTTATTTATTTTTTGGGTTGCTAACTACATTTTTGATGAATTGTCTGGCTAAATTTTGTATTCTGTTATAGGTTATATTAGAGCGACCATTAACGATCGTCCTAGGTGTCTGATGCTAAGATGTCCTGAACCATAATGCCAGGCTGCTGTTGGTAATAACAAGATTGATATGTTCGCTTCTGATGAAGATAAGGAAAAGGATTCTGGTTTCCTTCTTAGATCCTACGTTGAAAAGAATAGAAAGGTTTCAATAAAATTTTAAATCTTAACAATCTTTAAATCAAGCATCCATTTGTATATCATCGACAACTTAGTGATTGGAAGGAATAGAGCTGTTTAATTTGGGTAAACTGTGACTCATCTTACCGAAACTTCCTGTAGTTTTTTATTTGAACCATGGAACCCATGAACAGAACAGAAAGAAGTATACTTTAGACCCTTCTTCTGGCACCCTATTTTTCATGATTAGCAGGAACTGTCTCAAGTAAGCACAAGTCTTGCAAAAATTTCAGCATAAATCCTCTCTATAACTATCTTTGTTTCCTCTTGATTTTTGACCTGAGTTATTTTGTTGCTTTCTTTTTCAAGTAGCTTTGATCTGTCAAATTCAAGTGCTATAGTCAGTCTCTATGATTGATTAATTGATATTCAACCATTCTTATTCTCTGTGATCAAACCTATTAAACCCAGCAGAGGCTTATATATCAGATAGGTTGCAAGGGTTATCAATATCAAGAAATTTCATGGGATTTTATTTGGGCTTATGATTGATCAAAGAAGTCTTGAAAATGCATTTCTTCTTCATCTTCTTCTTTTTCCTCACTCTCTGTGTGTAGAAGTTGATTTGAACTTTGAAGATAGAGATGGAGGGTAGGTAGTTTGGTCACAGAGAGTGTGCATGGTGTTGGTGATTGTGGTGGTGGCGCAGTAGAGCGGGAATTGAAAACTTATTTTCTTAATCATATTTTTATATATCATAAGAGTTGGCAAAGATATTATGTATATTTGAGGCTGATATTTGGAAATAACAGCCAAGAATCTGCTGGCATGTCTCTTGGAGTTGTGTGGGTATACTTTTTCAAATCAAAGTTGCATCTGCTTTAGTTCTTTTTGGGTCATAATACAAAGAATATCAGTAAATCACCCCTTTTCCCACTTAGCAGTTTATTTATGTAATTTTTATTTTTATTGTATTGAAGCATCCAATTATTGTTGATGTTCTTTCAATGATGAGTGTAGCTGCTAATTAGAGATTCTTATAAACCAATGCTGCAAGGCAGTTTTCTTTCGACTTTTATGTTTATGATGTTGTTTCCTTTGTTTCTCCTCAATGTTTTTTTTTAATTTTATTTGTCAGACATAGAGTATGACTTATCTACCCTATTTCAATTGCATATTTATGTTTACACTGCATTTCCGTTTTGAAAAATATTATCTTTTAGTTTCTTGTTTGTAATTCTGCAGTATAGAGAATGCTTATAAACATTTAAGTTCTGAATGATTATCGTAGATTTCACTCAAAGCATGAACCCTATATTGCCTTTAGCAAGAGTAGAATCCACCACTATTATTCTATATGTACCTTATTTTCTGTACTTCTGAGACACGTTGTTCTTACCCGCCCTTTTTTTTTTGATTACTGCCAGATCATATGGTGTCCTGCTCCTGGATGTCAGTATGCTGTTGAGTTTGCTATCGGAAGAGGAAATTTGGATGTTTCCTGCTTATGCTCATATAAATTTTGCTGGAAGGTAAGTTTCACTTTCTGAATCTGTTATGGTTATGTTTTCTAAGATTTATTAGCTATATGTCAGACTGGATTAATAATCCTCATTGGATCTGAACTGCAGTGCTCTGAAGGATCTCACCGTCAAGGGGACTGCACTGAGGCAAAGTGGATTTTGAAGAACTGCGCCGAGTCTGAAAACATGTGGGTAGAGCTTATATAATCATTCATTTATTAGACATATATATTAATATGTTGATGTTGTACATTTTTTATGCCATTCTTTTCTTCAATGTAACGAACTGCAGGATACTAGCCAATCTAAGCCTTGTCCGAAGTGCAAGCGACCAACTGAGATAAATCAAGAACTGAGATAAATCAAGAGTCTATGCGCATGATATGCTTTCCACCTTGTAAATTTGAATTTTGCTGGTAAGCTTCTGCGTAAGAGAAATTTAATTTGTTAGTTCCTGTGTAATTAATTTTTTATCACTGGATTTGATACTCCTTAAGAAGCTTATTCTGGGCTAATTTTAGGCTCATACAGTATATATTATATGCTAATAAATGGACTCCAAATTGTTGTTCTCTTTTCCCCTTCAACCGTGTCTGTGTTTGGAATGAACTTAGTTTGTGTTGATAATCTGAAAATGCAGGCTGTGCATGGGCATGGATGGAATCCATGGTGAAGGGATTGATGGTTGCTATACCGGTAACTGTCATAGAGCAGCTAAGCAACAGAAGA
>JASUUF010000117.1:0-81761 GCA_030449835.1 Clausena lansium | reverse complement strand
CAAAATCTTAATTCATATTGGAAGATATGGTATCTCCATTTCTTATTATTAGCTGGTATTATTATTATTATTATTTTTTTTCCTTTTGCTTTTGTATAATATATGTCCGAATCTTTCTCTCCATTAGTGAACTGTCAATGAACTAATCCACCATCTCTACTTTTGAAAATAAAAGTAATAGTTATATAAACTTAATTGTCTTTTGATGAGTCAGGAACCAATAGAATAATGATAATTGATGCTAGCTCTTTCTATTGTATAATTGAAACTTTTTTTCCAATTAAAGCAAAGATTTTGTGGCTAAAGCTAACTGAAAATTAATAGTGAAAAGAAAGAGGAGATGGTGAAAGGTGGACTTTAATAATTTAGTGTGAATCATCATCCTTATCCTGAAGCCATATAAGTTTGATGACAAATAACTAGTAAGTTGCCCTTAAGTTTTCATAAAGCAGAAAGCTGAAAAAATTTGTACCTGTATTTTCTTTGGCTTTCAAATTCGGAAAGATAAAAAAAAAGATTCCAGTTATCAAATGGGAGAGGGACATGGGTATCTTCCTGGTATATTTGAGTTGGTTGACACTGTATTAGGATTTTTTAATTTTATATTGTCATTAAAAAAAAAAAAAAACCCTAAACCATAGAATTAGCACAACAATTACCAATAAAAATGATTAATGACGTTGGTCATATATATTTTATTTTCTTTGTTCTTCTCATAGCAATTTGAGATAGAAAAGTCATCAATGGACGATAAATTTAAATTCGAGTACCCTTTTTTAAGATGGATAAGGTTATGAGGTTATTTTATGAGCATTACTGTACAGTAATTAATTAGTTCATAATAATAATATATATGCTAGCCTAATTAAGATTCTAACTAGGATAAAAGGATTTCTGGTACATTATCCACAAGATTTTCTTTTCCTAACTCTTTGAATCTGGGCATTTTTATGTTGCTTTGAGAGCAAGATTCTTGAATCTTAAGGTGATGTAATTTAGATCATGATCAAAACTACTCAGATGATTCCTGATTTTGATGTGCGAACATGCATATTGTTTGCTGTCACATTAATTAACAAATGTGAAGAAGAATTAAACTAAATTATAACTTTTAAAATTAATGGAGAGGTTTGGCTTTTAACTTCTGAAATTGGCATTACAGAACCTCAAAGAGAGTCGGAATTGATTTCAGAACCTGCATTTTTTCACTGTTCTTATTCTTCAAATATGAATTAACAGAAAGCTTAAGCACCTTGCTTTTGTTGCTAATTAAAGACTATGCAATTCTTCTCTCTCTGTGTGGGTATATTTATATATGTATGAGATATATATAAAGAAATGAAGCTGCAAATATATATCTCTTGAATAATAAAGAATCCAGACTTTGTTTTGGAAATTCTACAGATTCAATTATAATGAATCTTAAATGAACAAGGAAGAAATTAAAAAGACTAGCTAATTTGTGTTTTACAAAGATATTCTGTGGTTGCAATATGAGAAGGAATCAGAAACACAAAACAGTGAAAAAGAACATTCATTTGTTTAATTATGCATGGTTATTTCTGCCCACAAAAGACAGTAATATGGCAACAATTAAAGAAAGAGAAACCTTGAAAATCTTTTAAAAAAAGATTAATTCAAGATTTCCTATACCTTATTCATATTATCCTCCATTTTCTTGTTGGCAACCAAACAAACTAGAAAATTAAACTAAAAAACAAAAGAAAAAAAAAAGAGAGAGAAAAGAAAGAAAATGGAGGATAATTCAAAAAAAGCCAAGCATTAGACTTGCCTAGAGGTTAACCTTTCCTCATAGTTATGGTTGCAACATCAAATAATATTGTTTAGGCCATGGCTTCAATGACAAATTCTTGATTAAAACTTGTACTTGGCCTTCAACTCTTCCTTCAATTTCTGAATTTGCCATCATCATCTTCTCTCCCTTAAACTTCAAGAACTTGCAAAAACACCCATAGAACAAAGTGAAAGGTCAAGAACTCGAAACAAGAAGAAAAACAAGAAGAGAGGAAGAAGATGAGAAATGAATACGGAGTTGTTGGTCACATTTAGATTTATATAAATACTGTAATGAGCTTTTACATTTTCTTAGTTCTTGTGGTTATTTTAGCGGATGAAACAAGGGGTTATATAAAAAATAATTATTATTATATAGGGTACGTACAAGCATTAAGGGCCTACTTCACATGTTTTTTTTTAATGTTGTGTTATGTTAGTGAAAAAATTAATATCTAATAAAGAAAATATAGTGGGAATCTAAGATGAACCATCTTATTGTAGGGACCATTTAGCAAAAAAAATAATAAATGATCGTATATTATTAATTAAGAGTATGCGATTTATTAACAGGACACGTGGTTAAAGATCGTGAGTGAGTATTGACACAACCTTATTCTGTCTTGATGACTCATCTGTTTATATATAGATGATCGATTAGGTTTGTTGTTAACTTTTTTTTTTTCCTTTTTGATTCTTGATTTAACGAGTTAATTACGTAATATCTGACTCACGATTTAAGCGAGTATTGACTCGTTTGTTTATACGTAGTAATCAATTAGGCCAATCTGTTAACATAACTTGTAATTTAACGAGTTAATTATATAATTTCAAGTGAAAATGTAAAATTAAAATCAAACTTTGAAAAGGTATAACCAAATAAAAGAAAAAGATAGGGACAAGAAAAAGAAGAAGAAAGCTCTACCTATGAACTTTCTAAGGACTTCGAATAATGAATGCTAGATTGCTTCAGTTGATGGGAAAAATATGCTTAAATTTAATTTTGATTAATCGTTGTTGGTTGTTATCATGTTGTAATTTTACCAAGTGTTACATTTTTATGAATCTAATAAATATCAAAAGGCCCAGTATTCCAACTATAGATCTTTTGTATCACTTCAAAATCTACCAATTGAACCAATCATTATTAATTCAATATAAATATAATGTTGACGTCAAAATAGTAAAGGAATATTACAAAAAAACTGTGGAAGGTGAATGATAAAATTAAAAATTAAAGGGAAAAGAAAGTTTCAACCTCCCATTTGGAGTGCAAAATGGGTGGATTATTGTAAATAAAATAAAATAAAATAAAATAAACCCACACGTGAATTCCCAATTAAAAGAAAAGAAAGGAAAAATAAAGCTTTTGCATTTCAATTAAAAAAGAGGTTAATTAGTCAGAAAGCCCAAAATCTGATGAATTACTTTTGGGTTTTTTAATTTTAAACATGGCAACATGGGAAAACAAACAATTAAAAAATGTTATTGAAAGAAACAGGGAGTGGGGAAGGTGTAGTGGATGAAGATAGTGAGTTCGAATCAAGTTTGCGAGTCAAAATAACATTGATTGGATGGTTAATTAAGATTGATTTAAAGTTTTGTAATTTATGAGCAGATTGTTTTTATAATTTAGGTTTGATTCTCATGTCCCAGTGCTAATCTGGCTAATTAAGTTTACCAATGGGTCAGGGTCATCATTCAATTTTCCACGTCCCAAATCAATTTTGTGAAAAAAAAATAGTGGTCAGTTTCTTGGACATTTAAGCATAAATTAAAATAAATTATTTTCGAGTTTCTGATAATTTTATTTTTTTGGGCTGAGGTATATTAAATTATTGTGTCTAGATTGTGGGGTATAATTGCATCTGGGTACTGCAGTCACTGCTCGTATTAAAATCTTTTAGAAATTTTTATCAACAAAAATATTTCTTTCACTAATCTCAAATATGATTTGATTTGACGATATTTTTTACCATGCCAAAAGTAATTTCAACTGTATTTCTATTTTTTGATCTGATTATATTTGCCAATTCGCACATTCTTGAGAGTGAATTGAGATAATCATTAGATAAAACATATGTACAAACACCATTATTGCTAGTAGTCAAAATTAATGAATGTATCATCTAACCCATAATGCTTTTAGCCTTTAGGTACAAAAATGATTTCTTAATACTGAATTTTGGTACTGCTATAATTTATACGCTGCCGTTTAGTGTGACGCGTGTGCACACATATTGACACCAAAAAGCAAAGCCCCATTTACACATAAAAAATAAAAAATCTTAGTGCTCATAATTATTTGAGTAATCAACAGAGTAATCACATCATTGATTGTAATAATAATTTACTCCAAAAAAGGAAAAAAGAAAAACAAACTATTGAAAAACATGACTCTCATACAAGTTGACAAAGGTCCCCCACCAGATCATGGCTGCCACCGGACAAGATTTTCCAAGACACCTAACACTTAGAAAAAAAAAAAAAAATTAATTTTATATCTAATTTTGTTGGAAGCAAAATCCAAAAGTGCTTTTTCCCCACAGCTAAGCATCGTAATCATAAAAGTTTTAAGAAAGCAGAAAATGGTTGTTCCAGTTATTATTATTATTATTGATTTTTTTTTTAAAAATATACTTATAATAATGACATAATGTGGGAAAGATAGTGAAGATTTTCTTTGAGTGGTCAAATTTGGCTTCTCAATTTCAGCATTCATTAAATTTTCCAATTCAAGTTCATGTACGATGGACAATAAACAGAACAGTGTTGAAAATATGATCAAATTTGATATACACTTCAATCTTTGATTCTTAATGTGGATTTGGATGTTACATTTTGCTAAGCTATTTTGTTTAACATAGGACTACTCATTTAAGATCTTATCAAAGTAAGAAGGGGATATGAAAGTACAATATGACTCCACCAACCACTTTTAACTACCATACTTTTGAATTTAAAACAACCATTAGAACTTAGAAGATAAATATCTGCTCTCTTGAACTTTTTAAAAATCTTGTACCGTATATACAATGCTGTGAAGATTTTATCCTCTTTTATCTTATATTTGTAGCCAGGCTTTGCCTTGCCAAACCTGACATTTATGGATAACTGAACTGAAAATAATTATAGATGCAAGCACAGCACAATTGGATATTTGGTAGATCCCCCAATCTTAATACAAAAACAAGCATGGTTACGCTTACATAATTAATGTAAAGGAATTGGTGGCAAATTTATAGAATAATCAAATCAATCATGGAAAAAGGGTAAATCCAATTTATCCATTACAGGGAGCTGCCTGATCAAATATTATAGCCAGCAGCAGCCTAGAACTTTCATGGATCCAACTAAAGATCCATTTCTTTTTTTTCTTCTCAAAAATGCAATTCCAGCCAAGCATCAAACATCAATAGCCTATAAAAAGTACAAATACATCACTTAATCTGACATTTATATGGACAAATTTAGTAGAACTCCCTCTTACAATTCATAGCTGCTTGAAACCTCTAAATAATCCTGGAAAAGAGGTGTACTTGTGTCAGAACGGTAAGCAGAAAACATATGATTAATGAGAATCAATGGAGATAACTACCTGTTTTCAGCATTGTCTGATAACAGTGCGATATTACGCTTCTGAAAGTAAAGACCCTGTAGAAAAAACAGAAAGGGAAGACAACAGATGTGGCCACTAATAAAATCAGCCACCAACTTGTATCTTTGTGATCCATTATATATATTAATGGTTCCTTCATTTGTCCTAACTAACATGAAGATGATGGCACGAGGAAAAATAATAATACTACCACCCCAAGATAAAGGCATGTACTTCAGCCCAACTCGAGACTGTATAAAGGATGCCAGATTTCCCCTTCCAGTTAGAGGAGCTTACTTCAATGTACTCCTTCTGTTTCTTAACCAAGCCAGGGTACAACGGGATAAACGTAACACCAAATTGAGTTCCCACTCTCCTTAAGCTTGAGCTAGACCCGATTACAATGCCTATATCAGCCTCAAGCAGACAAAGCAAGTCACCCACAGAGTCTCCAATGTAAACACTCAAGTTCTTTCTGTCAGTTCCATAGTTCTCTAAAGTATTGCTGAAAGCTTGAACTTTGTCAACAGGGGACTCCACCTTCTCAATAATTTCACCGGTTGAAATAGATTCTTTGAAAGAGAACTCATTCGCATGTACATTCAGCACATTTAAACCTGCTGCTCAATGAAAAGAAATATAATTTAGAGAAGTTAATAAAGAAAATGAAAGTGTGTTTTATCAGGCTTCAACAGCAATGGTCATGATGTTATATTAATTTCTTTTCAGAAAGAGAGATATATGTTGTGAATTCAAAAGAAAAGCCTTCAAGATGCACCTGATTTTATAAGGGAAAAGAAAAAGAGAAAAAAAAATGACAATGACTCGGATAAACAGAAAGAAATTAATCGATAAGCTGCAGAATTCAACTTAAATAGAGCAGACAGAATTAGCTAACAACAAAAGAAGATGACTGATTAACACTGGCATCATCATCCTAATTTTACATGGGAAATATATTTTGCAACTACTTTGACCAAACAACTTCCAGGGAAAATCGAACCTGGACAAAATGACAAATGATGTTGAATCCTACAAATGAACTGCTATCCCGGATGGTTACATTTGGGGATAAAAAAATTTATCAAGCTGCTTTTAACCCCAAAGAAAGAAATCAGTAAATAGTTTATCCAATAAGATTGCATAGTTTGTGTGTGTGTGTTGGGGGAGGGGGGGATGTGTATACGCGTATGCAACACGTATGTGTCTATAAACAGAGGAAGTATCAGACTATAGGTTTTTTGCACAAAAGGGAAAAAAAAAAATCTCCCACAAGGGAGACTAAAGAAATAAAATATTGGGCTAAAAAAAGAAGAGGAAGCATGTGCAATTGAATATGGATGGAGCATACCTGAAGAAAAAGTTGTTTGGTAGATATAAATATTAATAAACTATTATAAACTAGGACAACTATTAATAAACTAGGACAACTAAAATAAGGATATTCAGCAAGAATGAGTAAGGTTCAAAAGGAAAAGCAATTGAATATGGATGGAGCATACCTGAAGAAAAAGTTGCTCTGATGAGATCACCACACCAACAGTATGAAAGCACATGGACATTAGCATTCAAATTTTCATTCTTTACAACTTTCTGAAAGAATGTAGTGCAACCATCTTGAAGAATCAGGCGTTCACCAGCCTTTTTAATGTCTTCAAGATTTATACCCTTGAGAACTCCAGACTCAATCACTCTAGAATTTGCTCTCTTCTCAAAGTGTGAGAGTTGCTCAAGTGCTTTATGCAAAGTTTCATAGTTGAAATTCTCCTCTGAAAACCCAGAAAGTCAAAGCCAAATATATTAAAGCCATTAACATCATCCAAATTGCTTACATAAAGACTTTCCAATAAATTATCAAGCAAGATACCTTTCTCAGAGGGCATGATGCTTTCAATGCATTGTTCGTACTCCTCTGTGTACTGTTTGGAAAGAAGACCCCATGTGTTCCTCAGCTCACCTGATGACATCCGACCAAGTTGATTTTCAGGTTGATTCTGGTCAGATTTTGGGGCTGTCACTATTGCGATCTCTGCCAAAATGGCAGAGGAATCAACAATGGTGCACGTCAAATCAAAATCAGAAAATATAATAAGACGGTCTCCTGCAGGATTATGCTCTTTAATCAGAGGAACTACAGTGGGCTGAGCAAGTGGCTGAGCATAGAAGAACTCTATTTCAAGTTTCATGGCTTGGTGATAGAGCTTTTCTATTATGTCTAGTTCTTCGCCTGTCAAAGAGACACTAAGTTTATCCAGCAAGTCCTCATTTGCAGAGCTGAGGCCTAAATTGAAAGAATACAATAGTTGAGCAGACTAAGTAGAAAAGGCCATTTATGTAAAGAATCTTCCTCAAAAACTGCAATTAACAAAGTAAAATCAAATTGATCATTCAAGCAAAATGAGTTTACTACTCAAATAAAGATGTACCTGAAAACTTTCAGAAGAATAATTGTCAATCCACTTCTTGTAAGGATGACTGCCTTCATTAGCATTTAGGAGGGCCTGGAATTCCTTTCCAAGGAAAGCATAGAGCCTCATACAAGGTGACATGGCACCCAATGTGTAAGCTGCAACTTTAGTTTTCTCAAATGGGGTTGCAAGTTTTCCAGGACCTTTAACACCTTCGACCTTCCCAGAAGCTGTTGCCAACAAGAACTCTGTATACCTTACTGTTGCAGAGTTAATAGTAGCCACTTTAGCAAGGTCTGTACCCCACTCCTGCATGACTCAAACATTCAGGCCATGAGAATACTCTGTTACATGATAGGAATGAAATTTATTTGCGTATACGTATATAACTTGTTAGAAACCACGAGCATATGAAGCAAGATAGTGATCTACTTAGAATGTGAAAATTCCATCTTCAAATAGAAAATCCAAATCTCTTCTTTAATAAATAACTAAATAAAAATAAAAGGCTCCCATTGGGTCAGGTAAAGTGCCACAAAAATCAGAACAGCCCATTTCTTTTGGAGTAAACTATAACATCTAAAAACAACCCAAAGATAGTATCTTGTAGGTCTGAAAAATAAAAGATTAGCATCCACTATAAGCAACATCCTGTGCTCTGATCATGGTTTTAGAATCTGCAATCAACATGCAAATGGCATCACTTTCTGAGAAGAAGTTGAATATTATAACTATTTATTAAAGCCAACCTAGTCTATAATTTTAACTATACGGCTAATTAAAATTCCATAAATTCACAAGCAAAATCCAGGAAAAATATAATCTACTAGATTCAACTCTATTAATCACCAAAATTTTCCTTAGTATTTGTTTATATGTATTATTTTATATTACCTTTACAAAAGAATCATGCATTTTTAACTCCTCAAGTACACCCTTCCTCAATTCAGAGATAGATAACTTTGCATCATCGTCATCAGCACATTCTTCCGCCAGTTCATACCTAAAATTAACACCAAAACAGACAATATATAACACCTGCCGACAGGTAATTCTAAATACAGGGTGAGAAAAACAAACATTTTCTTGATACTTATGTTTTATCCTAATTTAAGCTTTAGAAACTAAAACTCATCCAAAATAAATCAACTAAGTGGATTATGCCCCACGAAAGTTCAGTTTAGCTTTCATAGTCCCAGGTAATGAAAAATTTTGAATTTTTTTCCCCTTACCAACTTTCTTTGAGTTGGTAACAAAATGCTTATGTCGATCCTACAACGGGAACAAAATCCTAACAACCAACCATGAAAAAAGTAGAATCCCCATAAAACATATTAACAATCTTGCTTTCCTATCATTTTAACAAAATTTTCTTGGAAGCCTGACAGACTTCCTAGAGCAAACTTATTTCCGTAGTCCTTTTTGGTTGGACAAGCATCAGCTTGCTCAGCATCTCACAACATTTTTTCCTTCAGTATATTAACATCTGGCTTCCTAATTAACTAAAATAACTGTATATTAAAATCAGTGTGCTATATAAAAGTGCAAAGCAATAAAAATCCAAGTATCAAGCACAAAGATCCGCTAATTATAGATATCTAGCATAATAATATTTCCCAATTTTATATTCTTTCACTACAATCTATCAGCTACACAACCTCAATCTTAAATTCATAAATTTTACTTGTTTTACTAATAAAATAACCCCTACTAATAATAAAATTCTACAGTAAAAGTCATATTTTATTTGGTATTTTACAACATTTTCTCAACTATGGAAAAATCCCTTATAAAAAAAAAATCATCATGCCTAATTTATTTCTTTTACTAGAACTTCCAAGCTCCCAAACCCACAATCTAAACAGAAAATTCTCAAAATTTTCTCGCACTTTCCCACATTTTCTCAGCAACCAAACAAGCCTCGAACCAAACGAAACCAAGGAATTCCAAGAACCCACTTACGCTTGGGCGAAAGCTTTGAGAAAATGAAAATCTTGAGCGATGTAATGCCTGAAAGTTTCAAGCTTTAGGTTCCCAGAAGCCAAACAAACCGTAAACGGGGAGTACATGGCAAACACAGATTCTCTCTTAAACTTGATCCAGAACCTCCTCGCGAGTCCCTCCTCCTCAGTGCTCGGCGATTTCGGGGGAATCGCCGCCATCGAAAGTGACGATCTTTGAGTTGTCAAAGAAGGAGGTGAGTTGACTCGGAGTGATAGGACTGAGTCGAGAAGCCCGAGTCGGGGCGAGTTGGGAAAGTGGAAAAGATTAGAAGAGAGTAATAGGGTTTTGATTGGGTTTGTGAAAAGGAAGCGCATCAAAACTGAGATGGGGGGAAGAAAAGAAAGTGTGTTGTTAAGTTTTTGTATGTGTGAATGTTAAAGAGTTTTTTTTTTGTATTTTCTTTTGTTTTTTATTTTATTTTATTTTCTTGTGTCTGTTTTTTTTTTTTTTGAGAAGTCTTGCTTCTGTCCTTGGTTGTAGTTTTTTTTTTTTTTTTTTTGATGTTACTTCTTGGTTGTAGTTGGATGTGAAAAGTGCGAGGGAAGGTTTCATCTAGTGGGCTTTTTGCCTTTTTATGGGCTTTACATTTGGGTCTCATATTTGGGCTTGGCATCTTAACTATTGGCACCCAATATGCTCGTATAAAACCCAATTCATGTATTTACCATTTTATCCTTCCTTGCTAGAATAGAAATCACAAATTTAATTAATGGAAAATATGTACTGTATTATATACTTGGGTTTTATCCATGTAATGTGTGAACGATGAAAGAACGTAAAATCTATAAGCAAACTCATGAACGTAGCCAAATTAATACATTTGGTCTTGAAGGTTGAAGCAAATTCACTAAACCCGAAACTAAATCACTTTTTTAATCAAAATGACATAAAATCAATTTCTTGAACCAAACAATTGATTGCTTGAGGATACGGATTAAAAAAAAATAGAGTATAGTGGAGGTAGGACATAGAATTTGAAGCCGGTGAACCAAAACCACACTAGTGAAATCAAATAGCTTGAGAGAATTTCATTCATGAAAAGGTAATAATGTATAATAGAATCAAACTTAATTAATTAATTAATCTGAATATCTACTAGGTAAGATCTAAATTAACAAGAGCAAAACAAAGCTTACTATTATTATTCCGAAGTCTTCTTAAAGCATAGAGCTGCACCATGGTTCCCTCTTGAAGGGCATTCTCGGCGTCGTCCACAACTTGTTTATGCCAAGTTCCAATGAGATTATAAGAAGAGGCATTGGTCGTGTGCCACTACTTATCAATATATATAATACATTGGTCTATTATCTTTTATAATCTCTTTGTTCTGCTTCTTTTCTTGCTCTGCTTTAGCTTCTAGAACTTCACCTTCAGACACTAATAAAGTAAAGTTGGGTCTATACTATGAGTCTTTATTTTCACTTAAGGTGTGTTTGAGATTGAGGTTGGACAGCTGTAGCTTAAAAACTACAGCATTAAAGTGTTTGGTAAACACTAGCTGCTTGTAGCTTGAAAACTAGATTGATATAATTTTTTACTTGTAAGATGAAAAATCTATCATATCTTTAATATTTTTGTCAAAATTATTATTTAAAAATTATATTTACTGTATATTATTAACTTTAATTTATTGCATAGTTACAGCTTTTTTTCCACCGCAGCTGTAGCTTAAAAACTACAGTACCTCAATCTCAAACAAACCCTTAGTGTCAATTTTAAATATTATCAAATACTTGGTTAAAATCTTTGAAGATGATGACCTATTATCGTCCACCGTTGATCTTCATCTTTCCACTTGGGGTAATGCCAAAATCAGTGTCAATTACAGCACCTTCTTCAATTGCCATACAAGCACAGAAGTCTATATTATTATGCTGTAAAGTACTGTATAGAGCTAACTAGATACACACAAATAGTATACAGTGGCACAATCAATTGCAGACAGATAGACGAAGTTGTAAGGTTCTACTAACTTAATTACAGTCAAAGGGGTTAGGATCCATTAAATCGTATCAACTGAGTAATAAAAATAAAGAAGGAAACAAACATAATTCACTTTTTTGGCTTTTTGCTACTACCAAAAACTTAAAAAGTCAG
This sequence comes from Clausena lansium, assembly GCA_030449835.1. Lineage (NCBI taxonomy): Eukaryota > Viridiplantae > Streptophyta > Magnoliopsida > Sapindales > Rutaceae > Clausena > Clausena lansium. Next base: position 69,860 of record JASUUF010000117.1, on the reverse strand, counting down.
ACTAATTGATCATAAATATACTGAATCATAACCACCTAGTGAAAACAATCTAATAACTTGAGAATTTCGTTCATAAAATGGTAACAATATGCTACATTAGTACATATATAATTAATATTCTGAATTTGTTCTTATTAATTAGCCAGTTCTAAATTAACAAGAGGAAAACAAAACTCATTATTATTATTATTATTATTATTATTCTCCTCATTCTCCTCATTCTCCTTCTTCGTCTCCTCCTCCTTCTCCTTCTTACTCGAAACTACATATTATTATTTTCCCACAGCGGATCCTAGGGTAAGAGTATTGCTAAATTTATACCATCTACTACTTCATATGTGACTACGAGTCGATCCAAAACAAAAGGCTTTCTCTTGGTAGGTGTGATCCGTTAAACATAGATCCGCTTTTTCAATTTTTTCGATTTCTTAGTGGCTTCCTTCACTTTTTTTTTTTCACTTTCTAGCGGTATCAGGATGACACCGTGTCGGGATATCTTATTTATCTCTCCAAGAAAATGGATATAAACAAGTGTCTCCTCTTTGTTTGCCTCTAGAAAAGTCTCTTGAGCAAATATAATTTAGGGCCAGTTTGGTAATGCTGTAGTTTTTAAAATAACTGATGTTAGTTGTGTTGCAGAAATAATCAGCTGTAAAGATAATCAGTTAAACATTTAGTAAAATTTATTTTTAAAAGTGCTGTGAATTTTAAAAATAGTCGAATGTGTTTGATAAATCTTATTGTTAAGTTGTTGTGAAAATATAAATGACTGAATTATATATAATGTTGAATAAACTTTATTACACTTTTATAAACATGTAAGTAAAATATTTTTATAATTGTGTATATATAATAATTGATAACTAAAATAAACATTTTAAATTATGAATTTTATTTTTTATTTTGTTATCTCAATATAATTGGTAATAATAATAATTTCTTTAAAGTTAATGATTTTATTTCTTAATTAATAAGGATAAATTTTGGATTTAAATATATATGAGGATATATATGGAATTGTATTAAATATAAAAGTGATTCTCAAAATCATATTTTAAAAAGTTACCCATTCCCTGCTTTTCAAAATCTTCTATAGGATGGGGTGATTTTGCCAAAAGTGATTTTTAAAAATATTTACCAAACACCTAAATTAGCTTTTAGCTTTTCAAAATCACTTTCGAGCCTCCAAAAAGCAAACCCAAATGTGCTCTTATTATTTGAATTAATTAATTAGCTTCCTAATAAGATTTTACTACACAAAGCAAAGAGTACGTAGATTATTAAACATGTTCCAATGAGATTAACAATCTAATTAATATTGAGATTATTAGGAAACCTTATAACTTGATTTTGGTAACTTGGGATTTGTTAGTAGAGAGCATCTATTATAGGTGCAATTAATCTATTAGTAGAGAGCACCATAAAACCTTGTAAAGCTGTTTTGCAATTATCACTTGTTTAATTGCTTGACACTTTCGCGGCAAGAAAGCTTACTTATATTGAAATTCTTTTAGCCTCGGAACATGAGGGATGGCAAAATGTGGGCCTGGGTCGGCTTTTCTAAGCCTAGGCCCAAGTCCATTTCAATGGAAGTATATGGGTTGGCCCGGACTTTCACTTATTTTTAAAATTTTTTAATTGTTATAAACTTGAAATGAGTTAATAATCAATAAGTTATATTAATAATGCATTAAAGAAAAAGAATATTTTAAAATAAAATAATAAATAAAAAATGAAGCAAATAAAAGTTTAAAGATTTAATTTTTTAGTATTGAGTTATCTAATTCAAGTACTTTCTTAATTAAGTAATGTTTAAGAGAGAGTTTAATACTATAATTTTAGATTTTTTTAATCATTATTGATTTATGAATTAAGTATTTAAGTTCTTTTATTTATTATTTTTTAAATATTAATTTATTATCTAATTTATAAATTTATTTTTTAAAATAGAAGGCTTGAGTTTGACCTATCTCTTTTTTTTCTTAAGCCCTTGTTCAAACCCTCATGTGGAGGGTTAGGCCAAAGCCTGCGGCCCAGACTTTTTTACCATCTTTAGTCGAACTTAAATATTGATGGACATATCGAACATATGATCTGCATAGATAATTTCTCGTGCCGCTAAACCCTTACAACTTGCCAACAAGCAAACTTTGATTTCTCTTAATTTAGCTGAAACGATAATATTTGCGGTTGTTTTGAATTTAGAAGACATATTGAGTTTATCACTCTATCAAGCACTGGCTTTCATTTATCAATTATGTAATCCTAAGCAGAATAGCTTGCAGTGATTTTAAATGAAATGATGAATCAGAATAAAAATAAATAATTATCTATGATTTTTTTAAAATTTTGTTAATTTTAAATAAAAAAATTAAAGTAATTGATTTTATTTTTAATTGATGTAATGAGATGGTCCTGATATGAGATATAACTAAAAATGAAAAAAAAATGTTATTTTTCTTGATACAAATATAAAAACGAAGCACTATTAGATAACTACAAAAAAAAAAAAAAGAAAACTATATATATTATAATGTATATGGAAAATGAAAAAGAAGCATAATTTCACCGAAGCTGAAAGTTTATCTTATTGACGGTTAGTTTTGAGAGAGCAAAAAACCAAAAACTCAGGCATTTTATCAAACATCTCGTGCTGATTGCTGCCTGTAACTACTGGTAGCAATGGCGAAGGTCCCGATGGATATAAACATTGACATACTAAGCCGACTATCTTTTCCCCGAAGTTAGACGGGTGGGCGCCCAAGATGGGTCGACCCGACTCCGACTCGACCGCATACATGGTAACCACTTGGTGGTTACCATGCACGGTTGAGAGTGGGAGGTTGAATATAATTCAACTTCCCAACCGTTGCTTATAAGGCTCCAAAGTCGTTGCTTACAGAGAGGGTATGGGTGAATTGAATTCGATCAGAAAACAGAGTGTGTGTGTATGTGTGTGTGTGAACAAATACAGATAAGCATCCTCCATCTTCTTCTCTCTTAATCAAGATCAAGATCTTTGAATAACTCGTACAAGGGCATCTATACTGTGAATTGAGAAGGATTTCCGCACGTGATTTCTTTCCGACTGGTGACGTGATCGAACACTATTTATTCCGCTGCACAATCTGATAAGGTAAGGATTCTTTGACTTCCTTATGATTTTTCCTTCAGTTGGTGATTATGTGAAAGCACTGGCTTATTCAAAGAGCGGAGGTAGAGTTTTAGTGGATAAGTTTAAATATGGTGAAGAAGACGATGATATAAATAGACGGGAACTTTTTTGGTATGACCTACAAAATGAGAGAGCTACTGCAAATCAAGTGACGATTCATGGTGTCCCACAAGGTTTTCGTCATACAATTGTTTGTGTAGATAGTTTTGTTTCACTAGCGAATTATGCGCAGAAAGAGGTGTAGCAGGCAGAAAAAGAAAAATGAGTTAGAAGAGGTTAAATAACATGGAAGTTACAATATTTTTGCTCAAGCAAGTACAATTCTTGATCACTTAAATACTAGTCACTTTAGTGTTCGTGATTATGGATTTACCCTATCTCGTAACATAATCTAGGCTAACTTTGTTTAGCTTTTATTTTTCTCATTTCTAAAGCAGGATAGATTAGAAGAGAGTAGTGGGGTTTTGATTGGGTTTGTGAAAAGGAAGCGCATCAAAAGAGATGGGGGAAGAAAAGAAAGTGCTGTTAAGTGAAAAAGAAATGGGGGGAAGAAATGAAAGTGTTGTTAAGTGTGTGTGCGCGCGCGTGCGCGCTTTTATTTTTCTCACTTCTAAAGCAGGATAGATTAGAAGAGAGTAATGGGGTTTTGATTGGGTTTGTGAAAAGGAAGCGCATCAAAAGAGATGGGGGGAAGAAAAGAAAGTGTTGTTAAGTGTGTGTGTGTGTGTGTGGTGGGAGGGGGGGGGGGGGGGAGTATTTTATTTTGTTTTCTATTTTTATTTTTTTCTTGTTTCTGTTTCTTGGCTGTAGACTTGTAATTTGTAAATTGTAATTGGATGTGAAAATGTGAGGGAAGGTTTCATCAAGTGGGCTTTTTGCCTTTTTATGGGCTTTCATTTGGGTCTCATTTTTTGGCTTGGCACCATTATCTATAGACACCCATTTTTACACTTATAAAACCCAATTTATGTATTTACCATTTTATCCTTACTAGATTAGAAAATTAGGGCCTGTTCGATATTGTTTCTGAATTTGTATTTTCTGAAAATAAAAATGAGAATGAAAATGCTATTTTACAATTACTGTATTTTGAATTTAAGTATGCGTCAGGTATCATTCTATGTATCTTGTATTTTAAAAGTGAAAACAATATTATGCGTTTGGTAGGCACAGTTGAAAATGATAAAAACGGTGAATATGTGTTCTGTAGTACCGTTTTCAAAAATAATTTTTATTAAATATTTAAGTCATAATTAAAATAATTATTTAACTAATACATACACAAACATACCATAAATAATTTAAACAAAATAATTAAAAAAAATTACATGATAATAAAGTTTTAATATTATCACTAATAATTAAAAAAAAGGTTTTACATTATCATTAATTTTTCACTATAATTAAGATATATATTACAATGCATATGATTTAAACAAAATAATTATAAAAAAAATTACATGATAGACATCATGTATTACTCGTGTAATCATGCACGTTAGAAGTTGTAATTCTATCTCTTGTATCATTTATCTCTTGAACACTTGCTGGAGATCAATCAACCTTATCCTCACCATCAACATCATGTTTCATGTGGATCCATACCTTCACTACAACAAAACTGTGATATAGTAGCATGTGAAAACTGCTACTAAAAGCAAATGGTAGAATTTTTGCAAGTGCTATGATGGCCATGTATTGGAAAAATTACAGTGAGTCAGCAATTGAAATTAAACAAAACTTGTAAACCAAAGTAATTAAAATAACAGAAAGTAAATAAATACAGCTGCAACAAATCACAACAGAATGCGAAATTACAAAAATTGTTTAAATAGAAACAGAAACCAGAACAGTAAGAAACCGAAAACAAAGAAAAGCATCCTGCAGAAGAACGTTAGAGCAGTAGCAACATAAACAATAGGAAATACAGAAGAAAAAAAACCCGAGGCCTATTAAAAATAGTCTCCTTAAAACAAATTTACCACCTACAATGGTGCTGGTAGGTTCGTTGGTATTTATTTCCCAAGATGCAATGGGAATGAACAATTCGTCTAGCACAAACGAAAAATTCCAGTGCACTTCAACAGTGGCAGAATTCTTGATCAAAACAGAAACGTCAGAGGAGAGGAAAGAATTTTTGAGTGCTTTGTGCGTCTTGTGTGTTTGTTGTTATCCAAAAGGAAGAGGAAGACTGCCCTTTTTATAGTCACAGGGGGTTGTAATAGTTCAGCCAATTAATTAACATAATTGAATATTTGAATTAAATTCATAACAGCTGATTTAATTGATTTTATAACAACCAATTCATTACAATGATTTTGTAACAACCAGCCAATTGAATTCAAAATTATTGAATTCTCGTAACATTTGATTTTTAAAAATCAAAAGCTTTTGATTTTTAATTTTTTTTTTTTTTTTTTTTTTCAAAAAGGAACTAAAAACTATGGCCATGCGGGCCTAAGTGATTTTAGGCAGACATTCGTGTGGGATTTGCACCCGGGTAGAGAGAGTCTCTATCCATAATATTCTTACTCATGCATAATATTTTTACTCATGTATGGATGAGTATCTATATATAAACACAAATCCCTTAGCTTATTTTTTCCATGTGGGATAAGCCCCATTTCTTTTCAAATTTCCATCATTAAGAGTACACTTTGAGAGTCAATTTCTCATTCACTCAAGCACCATTTTGAGTATATGAATATACCATCTCGAAGTGTTCACGGATTAGAATTCGAATCTCTCAATATTTTTCATTTTTACTAAGTGGGTCCCACTCAAAATGTGTCCCTCAAAATAGTATACTAATATGCATTTTTTCAACACCATATTACTAAAAGTATACCCCTTTCGTGGCAGTTTTGGAATGTCCTTATACTTTATGTAGCACTCGGAAAATGTTACCAAATTGTCTCTTGTAGCCACATGAAAAACGCTACATATTAAAGTCTTATAGCACTTTAAAAATGCTACCAAATTGTCTATCACAGGATAGTAAAAATGCTGCAATTTTGAATAATTTGTAGCATTTTGAAGATGCTACAAATTATATGATAATTATAAATAAATTACTAAATAGCTTCGAACAAATGCTAGAGAAATACAATATTTTTTTTAGATAATAATCACAACTTTCTCATATAAAAACTTATAATCCATATGAACAAGAATACACAATATATTATATCAAATATTGTATCAATGTAATAATGTATGAATTTTTTAATTTGAAGATAAATATCAGTTACAAATAAAATTATGCTTAACTATAAACAAAAGTGTGCCATCTTTCGAGAAGGCAATCTTTAAACCAAAATATTGTTTTATCTTCAAATTGTGCCCAAGCCTCCTTCGCAAGTACGTAGTATCTACATCATAACCTGCATTATAAATCGAAAGAAAATATAAGTACAATCACAAAAAAAAGAACAAACAAAGTGATTAAATCTGTGTAAGTGTAGTGTTTAGTAAAATAAAGTTAGTATCATGATTTTTTAATTTAAGAATTTTCGTCATAATGTGTAGATAATTGTAAATGTTGGTCTCAAACTTTTTTCGAAACTTATATGGACCATCATAGTTTTGAGTGATGAAAATTAAAATATGCAACTAAAGGATAAAATGAAGTATGGAAATTGGCGATTCAAAGTTGTGAACTAAAGGATAAAATCCAAAAATGGAAAAAGTTGAGCCACATGAAAGCAGAAGCTATGAAATAGAAAAGAATGAAAATTTGCGGAAACACACCTTAGAAAAGTAAATCGGATCTAGTACTTATTTTTCCTTATTTAAAATAAACAAGAAGAAAAAGGGTTAACAAGACTAATACTATTGTGAATAAACATTTTGCTTTTCAAATTAAACAAATTTTGTGTTAACTAACTAAACTCATAGGTTATTAAGATGAAATAGAGAATAGATTCGAAGCTACATAACTTGGCAGCTGGGGCGGAATTATATGGGTGTCTGGGGTGGCCTGGGCAACCCCCACAATTTCAATTTTTTTTTTTTACATACTTCAAAATTTTAAAATTATAAATAATTAAAAAAAAAAACACATGGGCCATCCATGTTTTTTTTTTATTTCTTTTTTATAATTTAAAGTAAATAAAGAAAACTTTTTAGACTTTTAACAACTACTCCCCTAACCTTACGCTTTTTGAATGATACCTTATTTTCATTTTTCTTTCACGATCCTTTTATGCATGTTCATTATTTTTAATTTAAACTTCAAATTTTGGATTACGAATTAGTCGCTACCTAGAATTTGAAACTGTGACATATTTCGGCAATCCCTGAACCAGAAGTCTGGTTCCGCCCCTGCTTGGCAAATTCATAATAACATCCAACAAAACCAACTAATAAACACCAAATAAACAAAAAACTAATAGATCAAACTTTATAAATGAACAAAACAAATGACGCTTCAAACTCTACGACAGAAACTAACAAACCTAGTAGTTGGGGACGCTGTAAGAACAAGTCATTATGCAAACGGCCATGCAAGCTAGAGGTGCAAGTGGTTGGGTCTTTTTCGATTCAGAGGAAGTATTTGGATATCAAAACAAGGCAAAATATCAACCAAACTTACTTTTGTCAAGTATAAAATATAATAAATCTCAATAACAAATAAAAACATTAGCTATGCGTAGTGGGGTTCGCATCTTATTTCATTCAAGTCACCAGCCCAGCCTTTATCATGCAACTTAACTCTTGCCTTATCACGAAGTGGCATTCACTTGAGCTAAGAAGCCAGGTAGTCATGCTAACAACTTGAATTCGTGTCTTGAAGGCTTGCCTCTGTCATCCAGCCGTTAAAAGTTGCAAAAAGCCAATTAATTGACGTTCACATACCATTCTCTCAAATCATAATGGATATATGAAAGAATGTAAAATCTATACGCAAACTCACAAACGTAGCCAGATTAATACCTTTGGTTTTGAAGGTCGAAGCGAATTCGATAAACCCGAAATTAAATCACTTTTTTAATCAAAATAACATGGAATCAATATCTTGAACCAAACAATTAATTGCCTGAGGATATGGATTAAAAAAATAGTATATATAGTGGAGGTAGGATTTTAAACTTCTTTTTTTTTTTTGTCTCTTTTTCTTTTTAAAGAGAAAATGGTAATTAGATGCATGCACAAGAAAGGTATAAAATTATAATCCTAGTCCTGATCGAATTCGGTATATTGCTTGGAAAATTAATTAATCAACTAGCTTTCTAATTCTAAGGAGAAGCTAGAGATTTTAGGAAACCTTGTCCTGATACAATGAACTAATTAAGGTGTTGGTTCAAAGGCATTTGATTTCACTTTCCACCAGGGCCCGTTTGAGTAAGGTTAAAGAGCTGAATTTGGATCCTCTCCTAATCTAATTTTTCCTAATCTTTATAAGAGATTTTGACACATGGCAATTAAATGATTCTATGGACTGGATTAAATTTATTATTAACTTTCCTTTATAAACTCAAAAACTCACCGTTTTAGACTAAATAAAATTCTAAAACTAACTAACAAACAAAAGCCGTTATTCTTTTTAATCATTCTTTTTTTTTCTTTTCTTTTCTTGAGAAGTTGTCGATGTTTTGTTTCTATTCTAAAGGATTTTAGCAGCCGCATGGTACAAGACTTCTTTTTTCTTTTCTTTTGTAGAGAAAAAAGAACGAAAAGAGGAAATATAATTGTATTTGGTTCAACAATGGTCTTCATTCCTTTAAGTTGCTACAATGGAAGATAAGAATGGACAAAGTTAAGGAGGTTTGTAAAACGACAAGGCGTCAAAAAAGGAATTGCAGGAATTGGGCGCTATGCTTCTTTAAGGAACTAACAAATATGGAGCACTAACTTTGACAGAATTCAGAATTGGAATCTTAAGACATTACAATTAAGATTTCTTAGGGAGCATGGGAGGGAAAGATTGTTGATTAGACATAAAAGATCCAGTAGTTACAAGAATAACAATCACAAGGAAGCAAGATATCAAGATGGCCGACCAATATGGATGTATGGAAACTCGATTTGAAATGAATTTAATTGTTCTTTTTTAGTTTTTTTTCTTTTCTTTTTCTTCAGTCATTTTTTTTTTCTTTTGGATTCTCCTCTAAACTCTTAAAGAAAGGCTGTCAAACCTTCAAAATATCTCAATAAGTAACATTTTTTATTTTAAAAGATTAAGATTGAAACATACAAAAATCATTCTGCTCCAAAAATTGAGAACTTGCAAATCAAATGATAAAAACATCTTATTAGTACATTAACTGTAAAAATTAAATAAGATGTCAAAAGAAGTATCACAAGTTAAACTAAAACTTCCAATCATTAAATTGAAGTGTTGTTGTTTGATGCTTGAGAATCTTGAAATGTATGCAGAATTCCAACACTATTTTGTTGAAGCAACTCTCGGAAACTTGTTTGTTGAGATTGTTGATGAAGAGTCCATGGCATTTGACTAGGCATATTGTTACCATGTAATTGTAATTCTGACTGAGAACAAAAAACAAAAAGGCATAAACTTATTTATTTGAGCACCATATTTAACAATTTGACAAGTTCAAAATAGAAAATTGGACATGAACATGATAATTATCTCATCCAATATAAGAAGTTTAAGCCACACTCGTAATTCAAAATCAGCAATGAAAACTAATACTACAAAAATGAGCATAAATTTATTTAGCTATTTTATAAAATTGAAAAATACTTACAAGATTGGGATTATGGAGCTCGTTGATAGATAAGGTATACAGTCATCCAACTGACTCAATTGGGGTGCCTAGATAATAAACCAATATATTATAAATTACTTTATTTACATTTTAACAAACTGATATTAAAAATAAAATTGTTAGTTAAATGAAATATACAACTCACTGATGGCACCTTAAATTGTGATGGTTTGTTGGCTTTTTTTTTTCTTTTGGCTAAAGCTTTCTCCAAATTGCTCTTAAATCTACGTCTTCCACGAGATGTTTCTCTCTTCTTCAGTCATTTGGCTAAGGAAAAATTAGAGTCTTTTTCACTGTCCATATTTTTGTTGCTTGTTTGTTCTATGGGAGGGGATAATTCATATTCTTTTTTCTCGTCACCCTCCCTTTGTAACTGTAAAATGTTTTAGCCAATTTAGCCAGACTTGCATGCATGCATTTGCTAGATTATAAGCCTTTTCACTCTCAGAAGCCCTGCTTGATATCCTGGTGAAGATGGAGCACAAAGATCTATATCGACATGTTTGTTGCAATTTTGGATCTGCTTGGATCTCACGTCCATTCATATCTTGCACACATTCAGCTTGAGCTTGCTTTGTCCACCTTTTCAAGATATATTGGTTGGGGATTAATTCTTTTATATCCAAGGAATCTCTAAGGACTTTTAAAATATGACTACATAATATTCCCACCTTCTCAAACATTCTACAATTGCAAGATAATGAATTATTAATCTCCCTTCTCACTGATTGCTTTTTGATCTGATCATACTTTTTGACTTCATAAAAAGTAATTCCTTCATCTACCATTGTACGAACTATAGACAAATCAACAGCATCTTCAAATTGATCTTGAAAATCTTCAAATAACTTTTTTGTATAAACTTCTCTTGCCTGAATCAACATTTTCACAGATATTTTGGTATTAACCAAACGAAAACATGATTCATATTCAGCTTCTAACTCCTTATATCGCTTGTTTTTCAACACTCTTTCAAAGTGCATGAAAAATTGTGACACATTATGGTCTGACTTTAAATAATCTTTCAAGCTAGCATTAAAACTTTCGCTAAGTTGAGTATTTTCATCCCAGCAGACCACACATGTCTAACATATGCAAAAGCCCATTTCTCTTTTAACTTAAATATGCTAATCAACCACTTATTGTTATGCATATCATATTCATCAAGCATATTATTCCAAGCAATTAAGAAATCATGTTCTTCCTCTATTTGATCCATTAATTTAAATAAGACACTTTTCACCCCACCAGAACCATTAAACATAGTCTTTACATACTTTAATGCATTTTGCATCATATTCCATATACAAAGTTTATGGTATGTGTTAGGAATCACCTGTGAAATAGCCTTTGCTATTGCTGCATCTTGATCAATAATAATAGTTTTTGGAGCTTTTCCTGACATTGCATGCAAAAAGTTTCAAACAACCATACAAACGAATCTATTGTCTCATCATACATTAAAGCTGCCCCAAATACAACAGTCTCCCGATGATGATTAAATCCAACAAACACTACAAATGGTCTATTTGCATTGTTAGTTTTATAAGTTGTATCAAAACTTACAACATCTCCAAAATGACCATAATCAATTATCATTTTAGCATCTGCCCAGAACATATTTGTTATCATTTCCTCATTGTCCAATTGTATGTAAGAAAAAAATGATGGGTTTTCCAATGTTTGATCAGCAAAATATTTTAAGACACTTCTTGCTTCTCCATATGCTAAGCTTTTTTGTCTCTTTGATCTTAAATAGTTTTTATGATCTAGTTTCGTGTATCCAAGAGACTCCCTTCCACCCGCTTGCATACCCATCAACTCAAATGCAGACTTTAATGGAATTCCAGATTGTTCTATCAAGTCTACTTCAACAGCTTGAGAAAGAGTGATTTTACGCTGAGAAGGTAACATATGTGCACACTCTTGCATTACAAGAGGATGATTGTGACTCTCAACAAAATTATTGACAAAAAAATTATTTTTATTTATATTTAACTTGATTCCCAATTGAGCATGACAACCAGTTCTTGTTTGTGCTCTAGCCTAAATGATCTCGCTTATCTTTTGAGCGGAAACCCTCTTTACTACAAACAAATATCCTAGATGTCATTTCACCAATACTTTTACTCTTAGCACATGATTCTCTTCTAATAGAAAATCCCAATTTTAAACCATAGATATTATAAAAGTCATAAGCTGCTTGTTCAGAATCAAACTCCATACCAAGTCTTGGTTTCCAGTCTAGATCGCCCAAGAATTCTGAGGCAGTGTCACTTGTACCCATTCTAAAAAACAAATTAAAAAAAATTAACATATATATAGAATGAATCACAATAATTAGCTTTCGACTGGATTTAAGCAGCACAAACAATAGAATAATAATATTAAAAAGTCGCTAACCTTGCCCAATTTTTTTCTTCTTTTGATAATGTTAAAGTCTTGTACACTGCGGCAGCTGCTAGAATTGTTTAAAACAAAAGCAAAACAGCAACAACTTCTCAAGAAAAAAAAAGGAATGCTCAAAAGAAAATGGAAAAAGAGTTATTTTTACTTCTTTTGATAATGTTGAAGTCTTGTACCATGCGGCTGCTAAAATCTTTTAGAATAGAAGCAAAACATTGACAACTTCTCAAGAAAAGAAAAAAAAAAGAATGATTAACGACTGTTTGTTTGTTAAACTTTTAATTAATCCTAAACCGTGAGTTTTTTATTTTAGAGGAGATTCCAAAAGAAAAGAAAAATAACAATTTAAGAAAAGGAAAAGAAAAAAAAAAGAATGATTAAAAAAAATCAGCAAAAAAAAAAGAATAACGGCGTTTGTTAGTTAGTTAATTTTAGAATTTTATTTAATCTAAAATGGTGAATTTTTGAGTTTATAAAGGAAAGTTAATAATAAATTTAATTCAGTCCGTAGAATCATTTAATTACCATATGTCAAAATCTACTATAAAAATTAGGAAAAATTAGATTAAGAGAGGATACAAATTCTAAAGAGTTTAGGATTGACTTTATTTCTCTCAAATTTATTTAATCCAAATATGTTGTTGGCGCACTAAGTGACTTGTGGACAAAATATTTTGGGGACAAAATATTTAATCCCATGAGAATTGACACTTCTGTCGCGTGGGATAATTTTGTTAGGGATTGAAATTTATCTTACATTTAGGAGATAAAAGTCAATGAGAAGGGGAAGAAAATTCTCACTTTTTCCTTGTTTTCAAACTAATTACTCTTTTTATTTGATATTTTTTATAATTAATAATTAATTTTTTATAATTTTTTAAATTAAGTAATAGTATAAATATTATATAACACATTTGTTTTCACATTAAACAACAATATAATACTAAATATACAAATATAATTTATTATAAATTCATCTATTAGTGATGGTACATATTTGCCAATATACTCTTGAATGCTGATGATGTATAATTATTTAATGGAATGAATTTTCATGTTTTATATAGTAGTTGATTATTTTTTATGTTAAAAAAATTCAATTTATGTTAAATATAACTAGTGACATTGTTATGTAATTTCTTTTATTTATGGACTGATGTTCTTATTATATTTGTTGATGATATTCTTGTTATGTTTATGATAATATTCAATTAATGTAGGATCAAGATAGTTAGAGGTACTTGAAATTAATTAACAACAGGAACATTTTAGGTTATTTCTCAAAAACATTAGGACTAATTAAATATTAATTAGACTAAACCTTAGCTAGAAGTAAAGGGAACCCCCAATGAAACTTCGAATTTAATCACAATTACCTTTCTTGTAACATCACAAATTAATTTACAAGATCAACTATTCTGAAATGGCTAGGAATTATGCTTTCACAAGATTTTGATCATAAAAAGAAAGAAAAAAAAATTTGCTACTAAAAAATTCCAAAGAATATTGCACGCAAGGGAGAATCGAAATCTAGTTCAACAAACTTTTGCTAGAAATCATCAAAGCTCTCATCAAATAAGATTTTACTACTTATCTAAAGAGCCACTTCGATATTTAAGACTCCAAAAGACACTCCAATTAAGATTCTTCAAATAAAAATATTTATCTCTCTTCAATTTTGTAGAGTGACTTTCTCCCTCTTCAATTTATGTTTTATTACTTTTTATTAGAGAGAGAGAGAGTGAAGTGCTTTAATTACTATTTATTTTTCTTTTAGGAAAAAAGTTAATTGATTAAAATAATATTAACTTATTTTAATTTGAAGAGTCTTTTAGAGGATAACATATTTTTTTATTCTCCTATTTACCATATATAAAAATAAATAGATATTTAAAGAGTAAAATTCGTAGAACCTTTTTAAAAATACTCTTATAGTTAAGCTAAGCTTTAAGGACTTAGTGCCGCCAAAATCTTAAGATGCTCTTATAGTTAAGTTAAGCATTAGGGTCTCTGTGGAGATGCCAACAACCTCTTCTTTCGAGGATTATTAATAATTTATTGAGTTTGCTCAAGTTTTTGGGATATCCACTTCACGTAGGAACCCACCTTATAATCCCAGTAGGGTCCACAGTCTCCTTAAAAATCTATGGCCACGACCAGGACTACTCTAGCTAGCTTTAGTTTCGTGAAGATTATATTTTTCAGTTTGATTATTGAGTTCTTTTATTTTAACGATGATGGTTTCTGCTTATCGTCATTGTGATGGTGGGTCATTTGAGCACCTTGTGAGAGAGGCAGATGAAGCTGCTAAAGGTAATTATGACTTGAAAGATAGACTGTTAATGGTGAGGGTCCTCAGAGATTTAGTTAACATATCAGTTCAAGGACGAGCAGCAGCGGCGGCTAATCACGAGATTAGCATCTTGGGCTTTCATGTGCCTAAAAGAAATAGAACCAAGCAGGCGCCGCGTGCTAAAGATGATCATCAGCAAAACAAGAAGAGACACTTTGATCAGATAATTAATAAAAAGTCAAGCAGCAATAGCTTTGTATCACAAGAGCCAGAGAAGCCGCAGCAGCAGCAGAAAAAGAGTAGAAAGATCACTAATTGAAATCGTGCAACGGCACAAGTACTAGAAGTGGTACCGGGGATGCCGGAAAGATTCAAGAACAAGATTAGGGAGATGGATGGTTAAAAAATTGTGCTAGTCATTCAGAAAAAATTGACGAAGTGTGACACAACTAAACGACACAACCGATTCTCAATACCTGTAGGAAATATAAAGAATGATTTTCTTGAGGCAGGGGAGAAAGAGAGGCTAATTGATAAAGGGGAAGCAATAGAGAATGTGAAATTAATTCTGTTAGGAAATTGATGGGTGAAGTAGGCATACAACTAAAGTGAATTTGAGAAATAATAATCACACAGGTACACCATAATTTACGTGGTTCGGCTTTTAGCCTACATCTACGGGCGAAGATAGAAGGAAATATTTTATTAGTGAAAAGGAGTTACAAGTATTGTAGTATTTTTGGCTCACTACCCAGAACCCCAATACACCCAAACTCTCTAAACACTAGAACAAGAGCTCAAAGCTCTCAAGACAACTCTCTTTACTCTTGACTTCTCTCACGTAACTCTTAAATATGATGCTTGGAGAAGAAAATGAGACCTCAATTTATAGCCTATAAGATCTCCCTCTCTCCAATTTTTAATTCTTAAACACAAGTAAGTGGCACCGAAAGTAGCACTAATAATGTGCCCACTTAATCATGCCTCTCACTCACTCAACAAATCGTCCAAAAGACTAAAAGTTATTCCAAGAGTCAAAAGTTGTAACTACCCACATGCAATTGTTTGCCACTTGCATGCACAAGTTCAACAATTCTCCCACTTGGAGATTTGATTGAGAACCAATCATATCTCCACACCATCCATTCTTCTTCACCATTATCATATTGCTTACATCTTCGCTAGGCCACTCGAGGATCTATTCCAAACAAACTTGTCAGTATTTATTGGCTTCGTTAAAACATCTGCGAGGTTTTCTTTAGTATGGATTTTCAGTAAATCCACACTTCTATCTTCCACTACTTCTCGAAAGAAGTGGTGTTGAACCCCAATGTGCTTTGTCCTAGAATGAAAGGCTGGATTCCTTGCAATGTGCAAGGCACTCTGACGGTCACAAAACACAGAAATTTTCTCTTGTTTGTGCCAGAGCTCCTCTAATAACCTTTGTATCCAAATAGCTTCCTTGCATGCTTGTGTAGCTGCCATGTATTCTCGCTTCATTGTTGATAAAGCCACAATGGTCTGCAGTTTCAAACCGAGCTTACAGCTCCTCCTGCAAGTGTAAACACATAGCCAGTACTGGATTTTCTTTTATCAAGGTCGCCTGCAAAATCTGAATCTACGTAGCCCTTGACAGTAAATTCTGATCCTCCATAACATAATGCAACATCGAGGTTCCTCTGATGTATCTCAGAATCCTCTTTACTGTTTTTCAATGCTCTCTACCAGGATTCGCCATATATTGACTAACTGCTCCCACTGCTTGTGCAATGTCTGGTCTAGTACATATCATAGCGAACATCAAACTTCCCACTGCTGATGCATATGGCACTCGAGACATCTCCTTCCTCTCTGCTTCATTGCTAAGACACATACTTGAGGATAACTTGAAATTAACAGGAAGTAGGGTAGAAATTGGCTTACAATCTTGCATGTTGAAGTGTCGCAAGATTTTCTTCAAGTAATTCTTTTGAACAAGCTTAATCTTCCTGTTATTTCTATCTCAGTGAATTTGCATCCCTAGAATCTTGTTTGCTGGTCCTAAGTGCTTCATTTCAAACTCCCTAGCCAACTGTGCCTTTAATTCTTGGACTCAATCTTTGTTGGGGCCTGCTACCAACATGTCATCCACATACAACAGCAAAATGATAAAATCATTATCCTCAAACCTCTTGTATTGTGCATAATGCTCAGAACTGAGTTTATTGCCAAAGCTCATAATCAAGGAATCAAATCTCTTATACCAACACCTCGACGCCTGTTTGAGACCTTATAGAGATTTGTTCAACCAGCAAACCAAGTTCTCCTTGCTGTTTCAACAAAACCTTCTGGTTGGAGCATATAAATCTCTTCTTCAAGTTTTCTACGAAGAAATGCAGTTTTGACATCTAACTGCTCTAGATGTAGGTCAAATGTAGCACACATTGCCAAGACTACTCTGACTGTCGTAAGTTGAACCACCGGAGAACATATCTCATTGAAGTCAATACCTTCTTTTTTAGTATATTTTTTTACCACCAATCTTGCACAATACAGCTCCACTTGGTCATTGCCATAACGTTTGATCATATAGACCCCTTTGTTTCCAATGGCTTTTCTTTCATGTGGTAGTGGTACAAGTTCCCAAGTCTTGTTCCTATGCAGAGCTTCAATTTCTTCATGCATTGCTATCATCCACAAAGCAACATCTGAGCTATTTAAAGTTTCATGGAAAGTTGATGGCTCTCCATCCTCTGTTAGAAGACAGTATGCAACATTGATTTCTGTAACATACACCAAGTGCCACACAGGCGGTTGTCTCTCACGAGTTGACCGACGAACTTCTGAAGCCTTGGACTCTATTGGTTTTTGTTCCTCGTGCTGTGGTGCTGCTTTAGAAGAATCTGAATCTTCTAGATTATTTTCCATATATACCGGTACAGTCTCTGACTTTTCTTTCACAGTGCTATCATCCCCATCTTTCTTTCGTAGCTGTTCTTCTATAAAAATAACATCTCTACTGATGACAATCTTGTGGGCAGTGGGATCCCACATACGATACCCCTTCACTCCATCAGCATACCGCAATAAGATACATCTCTTAAATTTTGGATCCAGCTTTATCTGTTCTTGGGTATTGTACATTACGTACACAAGACATCTAAATGCATGTAAATGAGAGTAATCAGCTGGCTTTCCAGTCCATATCTCCATCAGAGTCTTTAAGCCAATTGCCATGGATGGTGACCGATTTACCACATAACAGGCAGTTTTGGCTGCTTCTGCCCTAAATGAGTTGGGCAGACCAGCAGTTCTTAACATAGCTCTTATTCTTTCCGTAGGAGTTCTGTTCATCCGTTCCACCACTCCATTTTGTTGAGGAGTATATGCCGTTGTGAATTGTCTCTGAATACCTTCTTGCTTACAGAATGCAAGAAACTCGCCATCTGTATACTCTCCACCATTATCTGCCCTCAAACACTTGATCCTTTTCTCGGATTCAAGTTCTTCCCGTACTTTGTATTCCTCAAACACTGGAAACACATCTGACTTTTTCTTGATTGGGTACACCCAACATCTCCTGGAGTAATCATCAATGAAAGTCACAAAGTACTTTGCGCCTCTTTGGGATAAATCCGGTGATTCCCAAACATTAGAATGAACCAGTTCTAAGACATTTTTGCTTCTGGCATTAGATCTGCTGAACTTCAATCTACGCTGCTTACTTGTAACACAATGCTCACAAAACGGTAAGTTCACCGAATTGAGCCCTAGAAGCAATTTTCGCTCAGAGAGAATCTTCCATCCTTGTTCTGACATGTGGCCAAGTTTGAGATGCCACATCATCGTCGACTCTTCTCTATTTGATGCGACACACGCATCAGCTTCTTGTAGTGTTTTCCCTTTAAGCATGAATAGATTAGCACCGATCTTTTTCGCCTTCATCAATACAAGCACGCCTCTGACAATTTTCATGATCCCATTTTCAACATGAGTTTTGTAGCCAAGACTATCTATTTGTCCCAAAGACAACAGATTTTTCTTCAGGCCCTTGACATGTCGTATCTCATGAATTGTGCGAACTGTACTATCAAACATTTTTATTTTGACAGTACCAATACAAGCGATCTCCAAAGCATAGTCATCACCCATGTACACAGATCCTCATGAGATAGGTTTATATGTATGGAGCCATTCTCTCTGAAAGGTCATATGCCATGTTGCTCCTGAGTCTATAAGCTACACGTTAGCTAACTGCTTCCTACCTTCTGCAACAGTTGCTTCTTTGCTGTATAGAATTTCACCATCATTTGAGGTACTTGCTGTACATCCCTGAGCATTTAATGACTCAGGATCTTTACCCTCTCTTCTCTTTTGGTTACTCAATCACTCTTTCTTGACATACCCTAGTTTGCCACATTTGTAGCACTTGACTTTCTTCTTACTTCTTGACTTTGATCTATCATGATTGTGACTCCCACTGGGGCCACGATCCGTTGATCTCCCTCTCATCATCGTTAGTGCTTCAGCTTGCTGCGAACTTGCATGCCTGTCTTCTTTGTTCTTGCGCCTACTCTCTTCTTCTAATACAGAGGCTGCAACATCATCGAAGACTAAGTGCTCTGTAAGGATATTATTCGTCAAGTTGATGATGAGTTGATCATACGAGTTAGGTAGACTTTGAAGTAGAAGTTCTGCACGTTCAGTTTCCTCTATTTTATGACCTAACGTTGTAAGTTGTGAAAATAGAGTTTTTAGAGTGTTGATATGATCGGTCACCGATATGGTTTCCGCCATATGAAGAGTATAGAGTCTCCTCTTCAAGAAGATTTTATTGTGTAGCGATTTGGCCTCATACAATTTTGTGAGAGTATCCCAAATACCCTTTGCTGTCTTTTCCTTTGCCACACTAGATAATACCCCATCTGCAAGTGCTAAGTGTAGATCAGCAATTTCATTGCCGTCCATTTCATTCCACTCGTCATCAGTGATTTCCGCAAGCCTTTCTCCAATTGCTTCTAGACAATTATTTTTCCTCAAGATTGCTTGTATCTTTATTTTCCACAGCGAGAAATTACTCCCGTTGAACTTCTCAATTTCAAACTTTGCTGCCATTGCTTTCACCACGGACTGCCTTGGTGTCCAACACTACCAATCAACTTCAAATTATATCGAGGATACAGCTTTATGCTTTTAGACTTGAGTATAATAATAACGAGCTTTGTTTTGCTCTTGTTAATTTAGATCTTGTTAATAATTAATTGATTACTTAGTAGATAGTTGGATTATGTACTCTATATATTACATTTTTTGAATGAAATTCTCAAGTTATTTGAAGGAACAATCTTTGATTTATATCTATTACGCAACAAAACAAACCACATCCTAAGTTATTTCTTCCCAAGCATGCGATTATTGGATTTATATTTAAGTAGAAATTAACTTTTTAGTCTTTCCAATCTTTAAGCTACTTTGCTATCGTCATTCGTCCATCATCGCCATGCGATGCGTGCAGTAATGTATTTAACAAGGTACTTGTCAAAGTCCTTATTCTTTGTCGAAGAGAATCCACCAACCAAAGTTTTCATAAATACCTCATGTAAAGCCTTAAAGGCTTTCCTAAATCCATTAACTTCATAAATTATGCTGTTAATGGATGTCTAAAAGTAATTATATATTTTTAGAAGTTTGCTCAAGCAATTCTCATTAAAAATAATTATATATTTTTAGAGTGGTTAGGATCTATTAAATCGTATCACCTGTGTAATAAAAATACAGAAAGAAACAAACATAATTCAATGTTTTTGCCTTTTTTCTACTGTATAAAACTTAAGAGTCAGGCTAGTTGATCATAAATATACTGAACCATAACCAACGAATGAAAACAATCTAATAACTTGAGAATTTCGTTCATAAAATGGTAACAATATGCTACATTAGTACATATTATAATTAATAATATGAATTTCTACTTATTAATTACCAAGAGGAAAACAAAGCTCATATTATTATTATTACTATTATTTTGAAGTCTTCTGAAAGTATTGAGCTAGGGGTGGGCAAATTCGGGTTCGGGTCAACCCGATCAGATTTTGGGTTATTCGGGTTGGAAGAAATATAATCTGAATTCAACCCGAATATATAATCCGATCCGATTCGGATCGGATCGAGGAATTTGTGTTTGTTTTCAATAGATTTTCGGATTGGATCGGGTTTGACCCGACCATGACCGATCCGATCGGGTTAAACCCCTCATCTGAATCCGATCCGATCCCGGATTTTTCTAATCGGATCGAGTCAAATGCCCACCCCTACATTAAACTGCACCATGGTTCCATATTGAAGAGCATTCTCAGCATTCTTTACAACTTTATGACATGTTTTAATGAGATTAAAAGTATAAGTGTTGTCCACATTCCATTTCTTCAATGTCATGTTTGTCACCTTACTCTCACATGGCTAAATCAATTTCCCAACCTTCATATATTGCTTGTCTTGGTCCCAATTCAATGCTAAATACGTCCAAACTAGTTGAATACTTGTATAAAAAAGTCCTCCAACGGCTTTGCCCTTCCCATAAAGGACATAATTGACAACTTGAAATTATATATTATCATTTTCTTGCAGTAGATCCTAGGGGAAGAGTCTTGCTAAATTTATATCGTCTCCTATCTCATGTGACTACAGGTCAAACCAAAACAAAAGACTTTTTCTTGGTATGTGTGATTCGTTGAGCATAGATTCATTTTTTTCAATTTTTTGATTTCTTAGTGGCTTCTTTATTTTTTTTCCCACTTTCTGACAGTATTAGGATGCCACTGTGTCAGAATATCTTATCTATATCTCTGGGAAAATAGATATAAACAAGTAGCTCCTCTTTTGCCTATAGAAAAGTATCTCCTAAGCGAATACGGTTTATTATTTGAATTAATTAACTAGCTTCCTAATTCTAAGGACGACTAAAGATTTTACCACTCAAAGCGAAAAGTACGTAGATTATTAAACATGTTCTAATAAGATTAATCAATCTAATTAATATTGGGATTGTTTTCGATGGATTTTGGGTAAGCCGAGTGAAGGTGTGAAACCTACCAAAAAATAATGAAATTTATTTTCGGGTTGAGGGGTACCTCGCCCAGTTGTTGGGTATAGGCTGTTTTAGTTTTTTAATGGAGGTAACTGGTTGCAAGGTGGGTGTTAATGGGGGAAGCTGAGATTTTTTAAGGGAATGTTTTGAGAGGTGCCCTGAACCTGTAAAACCAAGAAAACGATATTAGAGGTGGAGCCGGCGACCACACTCCGACGCTCAAGTCAGCAACTCAAGCTTTTGAGGAGTGGAGAGCTTGCAAGCTCTCTGAAAATGGAGAAGAAAGTAGAAGAAGAAGGGCCTCAGCCTTTTGTGTTGTGTGTGTATGATGGTGAAAAGCATCTTATGGAAGAATAAACCTAGCTGTCCTTTTGATAGTGCTGATGGGGTACCCCGCCAAGTGGCACATTTTTCAATGTTGATTTTGCTGTCAATGTCAGAATATTTCTCTTTCTTTTGTCACATTTTACCTTTTTGGGCCGTTAGAAATGAGCATGGGGAATTGTGCAGCCGTTATTGACAGATTTTGTCATTTGGTACACGTGGCGTACGCTGGCTGGGCAATGCTGAATATTCCTGCAGAGGCTGTTTGGACAGCTGTAATGGCAGCAGCCAAGGACAGCTGTTTTTCACCACTTTATAGATAAGATACCCTCTATTTGATTATGCCAAATCAAATATTATCTTTTGGAGATAAGGACAGCCACGTGGAGGATATTTTGGAGACCATTTGACCATCCCATTTATATACGACGTACCCTTTAACTCCTTTGATATATCTGGGGTACCCTTTCCGAGGTACCCCATCTGGGGTATCCCCGATAGAGTATCCGAGGTACCCTAAATAGAATACCATACCCTTAATGGCGAGAGTAGCACAAGCTAAATTGGGGTACCTTGAGGTGTCCTTAGGGTATCCCAGGTACCATTGACTAGTAGAATCACCTTGAACAAGTAGGGTACTCCGAGCATCCCAAACACCTCATGTTTCCATTTTAAGTGGAAAATCTCTTTATAGACACGTGGCGCTCTATCATTACTTTTATATTTCTTCCTCAAACAGGGATTATTAAGAAACCTTGTCTTGATACAACTAGCGCGATGTTGTCTATGACTTGATTTTGGTAACTGGGGATTTGTTAGTATAGAGCATCTATTATACGTGCAATTAATTAATAGTATCACCATAAAACCTTGTAAAGTTGTTTTGCAATTATCACGTGTTTAATTGCTTGACACTTTCGCAGCTAGAAAGCATAGTTATATTGAAATTCTTTTAGCCTCGGAGCCTGAGGGATGGCAAAATGAGGGCTTGGGCTAGGGTTTTTTCAAGCCCAGGCCCAAGTTCATTTCAATGGAAGTATAAGGGCTGGGCTCAGGCCGGGTCGGGCCAAGTATGGGATTTCTCTTATTTTTTTAATTTTTTTAATTATTATAAACTTGAAATGAGTTAATAATCAACAAGTTGTTATAATCAATATTGCATTAAATAAAAAGAATATTTTAAAATAAAATAATAAATAAAAATGAAGCAAATAAAGGTTTTAAGATTTAATTTTTTAATAACGGATTATCTAATTCAAGCACTTTCTTAATTAATTAATACTTAAGAGAGGGTTTAATATTATTATTTTATATTTTTTTAATAATTATTAATTGTATTTAAGTTCTTTTATTTATTTATTATTTTTAAAATTTTAATTTATTATTCTAATTTATAATTTTTTTTAAATAAAGGAACTGATCCTAACCCAAATTTTTTTTTTCTTAAGCCATTGTTCAGGTTCTCATGTGGAGGATCGGGCTAAAGCCTGTGGGTCTGGGCCGGCCAGTGCTTTTTTACCCACCATAACTAGACTTAAATATTGATTGACATATCGGACATATGATCTACATATATAATTTCTTGTGCCACTAAACCCTTCAAACTTGCCAACAAGCAAAGTTTGATTTCTCTCAATTCAGTCGGAATGAAAATATTTGCAGTTGTTTTGAATATAGAAGATATATTGAGTTTATTGATCTATCAAGCACTAGCTTTCATTTATCAATTACGTAATCCTATGCAGAATAGCTTGCAGTGATTGTAAATGAAATGATGAATTAGAATAAAAATAAATAATTATCTATAAGTTTTTTAAAATTTTGTTAATTTTAAATAAAAAATTAAAGTAAATGTTTTTTTTTAATTGTTGTAATGAGATGGTCGTGATATGAGATATAACTAAAAATGAAAAAAAAAAAATGTTATTTTTCCTGACATAAATAAAAAACCAAACACTATTAAATAACGGCAAAAAAAGAAAACTATAATATATATTATAATATATATGGAAAATGAAGAAGAAGCACAATTTCACCGAAGCTGGCTGAAAGTTTGTCTTATGCACGGCTAGTTTTGAGAGAGCAAAAAGCTTTCTCAGGCGTTTTAGGGTGGCTATTGGATTGGGGAGGCTTGGTTAGTCATTGGAAGTCTAGTGGTTATGATGGACATCGAAAGGTCTGATGAATACTTTTTGTAGCACACATCAAAGTTATGCTTGTCGAAGGTCAGATTCTGTCATGTTATATCCTTGATGCTTAGATAGTTTAAGAAGCTTTTTACCTGCAGATAGAGATGTGAAAGTACTTTTGACCGATGCTTGAATTGACTAAAGTGAAGCCGTGGTTTCAGTCTACTTATTCTGATTTGAGCTGAATTAAGTAACCTTTTTTCTTTAAATGGATTGGTCAGTGTAATCTAAATTCTCAACTGAAAGTAATCTACTTGCTATTGTTGAAAAGGTATTTCAGAAATTCACTCCCCCAACAGTCCACATTTTTCAGAACCATAACCATGGCAAAGAGTTGTAATCTACGTCCCCCATAGCATCTGTCATATTATGAAGGCTGGTAAGCTTTATCGAAATCCCTGGTCTCTAGGCTCATAAGATTTTAAGATTTAATGTAGGGTTGGGTAGGCTTGACACCACCCGGAACTTGCATTTTGTTCCTTGATTGCTATCTTATAGAACAATTAACTTTCTATGAATTTCAAAATGAATTTGAAGAGAGTAAATGAGTTTTGATTGAGTGGGCTTTACATTTTGGGTCTCATTTTCTGGGCGGGGGCATCATATTCAGGCTAGGTAGCAATCTATTGTCACCTGCCATTTATTCTGATAAAGCCCCAAATTTATATTTACCATTATACCCTCATCAATTAGCTTTAATAAAGTTCCAATGAGATTATAAGTACAGACATTAGTCATGCGCCACTCCTTCAGTGTCACATTCGTCACCATTCTCGCACATGGCTGAATCAATTTAACATTCTTCATTGGTTAGTTTCTAGCCTTAAGAAAACCATTCATTATCCGTCCTTCCTGTATGGAGAATTGATTGGATTGGCTTCTTGTATCACATTATGTCAATTTGTTTTTGAATAACTAGCTCAATGTTTGAACCACCCATCTCCTCAATCTTGTTCTTGAATCTTTCCGGCGTCTCCGATACCACCGCTTGTGCTGCTGCCATCATCATTGACCACACAGAGGAAATCAAACTGAAATTATTTGCAGGAAAGCTACGATTTGTGTTGTGATCAAATAATAATGCAGCCGTCGTGTACTTTTTTTTTTTTTTTTGGATAGTATTTACCAGTGTAAAATTATAATCCTAGTCCTTAGCGAATTGGATTTATTACTTGAAATTAGTTAGTTAATTCTACGGGGAAACTAAAGATTTTAGCACACAAAATTGAAGGGTGCGCAGATTATTAAAGATAATCCAAGTAATCTAATTAATACTGAGAATATTATGAAACCTTGTCATGATACAATTAGCACGTTGGTTCAAATTATTTGGTTATATCTTGTGACACACACATTGCACTTATATGATGAGTTATGATCAGTTGCGGATCAAAATTTTGTGCAGATGCATACTTTTACAGTCTTACTAAATATTTTACAACACTGTGAACATAGGCAAGAATAAAGCTTTATCTTTCTATTATGTAGTTATTAAGACATGCTTTGCGGCAAAGTAACTCCACTATTACCTCTGTCATGTCTATAACTTAATTTTTTGTTAGTATAGCATCTATTCTATGTACAATTACCAGTGTCATAATATTCATTGTATAGTTATTTTGCAATTGCAGTAAAACCTTGATAAATAAATGTTCAATGAATTAATAATCTTGATTAAATAAAAAAATCTTTTGGACTCACTAAATACATAAAATAATAATTTAAGTTGAACTATTGGATTCTTCCAAAATCCTCTTAAAAGTCCTTTTTTAATTATATTCCACCCAATGTCGGAAATACTTTTCTTTTTCTATGGCATTCAATGAAAATACATTTTTTTTTCCTAGGGCATTCAATCTTATATAACGAGTATAAAAAACTTTGAGAACAAAGTCCATATCTATGAATCTATCTTACAAAATTTTTCTCGAGTTGGAATTATATAGTCCTACTCTAATAATTTTCTTTGGAATAGACCCCAATGAAAATATAAATTAATAATTAGTCAACCATAAATATACTAATAATAATTAACATATAAATTTTAGATTATTAAGATTTTTTTATTGACAACTTCAGTTTTCTCAATTAAACTCTTTTCTAAAATATGCATCTATTATTTTTATACTAAAAATAAAACTAATAATCAATGAATTTATAGAGTTTATGTTCAATGTACTTTACGCATCTAAAATACTTTATTTATGTACATTAATATTTAGGGTACTAAGTAGATGTTCTAACATTTATTAATGTTTAGGATCCAACTACCGTGTAACTTTTATATATACATAATAACTTTTGAAATTCATACATAAATCTTAGTCAAAGGAGCAGTATACACGTATCAAGATGATACAAATAATTTAAATATAAAAATCTTCATAAATTAATAAACATTTATTTACTGATAAATTAATAAATTATTTATTTATGAATAAACTAATATTCTCACTAAAATAATATCTTTTTGTTAGTTCCAACAATGTTATTTTATAGAGGTTTTACTATGTCACGTGTTTAATTGGTTTACGGCTCGGAAGCTTGATTATGTTGAAATTCATTTTAACTCGAGGCCTGACTTAAACTTTTATTTGCAAATAAAACCGAACAATATTAATTTTGGAAATGGGAGAATAACTATATATATATATATGTTATGAATTTATTAAAATAAATGTGGATGTTCAAAGCATTCATCCTTTTGTTTTCCCACTATCTCCCACTAGCAACCTTTGACTTCTCTATAACTCCCACTATCACACAAGAAATTATGATCCATAATGTTTTCATTCAATTCATGTAGTGATGATGTAACTATAAAAGGAAAGCTCATCTCCTTGTTTTGTACACACTTGAAATGAATAAAATTATTCTATAATATTTTGCTCTCTCATTTTGTTCTTCATCTTGTGTTACTTCTTTATTTTGTGTTGCGGGCTAATAGCTTTTCTAACACGTTATCAGCACGAGATGTTGATCAGGTATGAATTATTTTGTTTCTTATATATAGCAAATTTAGTTGTTATATAACTATAATTGTTCATCACCAAATTATGTCATATTAGTTATTATCATCCTATTGATGTTTGAAATAAGATTGCTTTCCCATGATTGCATGTATATTACTATATCTCTTAAAATATGCATAATTGTTGATATGAGATTTGAAATGAATTTTGTAACATGAATAGTATATGTGATGATTACAAAATTTTATTATTTTATTTCTATGAGTATATGACATATCTAGTATTTACTTGTTAATAATGAATTAATTATTTATCTTTATTGTTTTATAGTTGTTTGAAAATGTCGAATCTCGCGAAACTTGAATTTGTGGCACTTGATATCTCTGGTGATAATTATCTATCATGGGTCTTGGATGCTGAAATCCACCTTGATGCAATGAATCTTGGAGATACTATTAAAGAAAATAATGATGCATCAACCCAAGACCGTGCTAGGGCAATGATTTTTCTTCGCCACCATCTTCATGAACAATTGAAAAGTGAGTATCTTACGGTCAAAGAGCCACATGTCCTTTGGGATTGTCTTAATGAAAGATTTAATCATCAAAAAACTGTTATACTTCCAAAAGCTCGTTATGACTGGATGCACTTACGATTACAAGATTTTAAATCTATTAGTGAATACAGTTCTACATTATTCAAAATTTTTTCTCAATTAAAATTATGTGGAGTGGAGATTACTGATGCAGATTTGTTGGAAAAGACATTCTCTACTTTTCATGCTTCGAATTTGCTCTTGCAGCAGCAATATCGAGAGCGGAGATTTAGAAAGTATTATGAATTAATCTCATGTCTTTTAGTGGCTTAAAAAAATAATAAACTTTTGTTGAGAAACCATCGGGCCTCATCCAACTCGGATCTGTACCTTTCCCTGGCGAATGGTACTTCAGTGAATAATCATTATGCTAATCGAGTTCGTGGTCGAGGCCGTGGCTACAAAAATAATCGAGGCCGCGGTGGCTATAACAAGAAATATCGATCAAACCACTCGAAGTGGAATAACAATAATGAGAAGCAAGAAAAAGATCCACAAAAGAAATATCCAAAGGATCATGAAAATGTTTGCTTCATATGTGGTGTGAAGGGACATTGGTCTCGTATTTGTCGTACACCAAAACATTTAGCTGATCTTTATCAAGCATCTAAAAATGCAAAAGGAAAAGAAATTGAGACAAATTTCATAGATCATGAAAATCCAATTGATATAACTCATTTGGATGTTTCGATTTTTTTGAAGATCCAAATGGTAAAATTGGCCATTTAATTGGTGATGGACATGTGAAGACCGATTAAGAGTGCCATAGTTTGAAGTGTGTTATTTTTAAAGTTTGGTGTGTTTAAATTCTAAAATAAGTACTAGTGTGTTTAAAGCTTGGTGTGTTTCTTTACAGTTATAGTGTGTTTAAGTTTATATTGTAAGAGTGTTTATTGTTTTTAGTGTTTTATGAGAATTTGGTGTGTAACTTTTCAATTTCCTTAATAAAACATTTTCTGTAATGTTTTCTTTATATTATTTGAATATTTTTTTTATATTCAATTGACTTATTTATATCTATGTGTGAAGATATACAATGAATTTGAACAATCACTTGGTGAATAATGAAGATGGATGTTTGGTGGATAGTGCAACAACGCACACAATTCTACGAAATAAAAAATATTTTCATAATTTAATATTAGCTAAGGCTAATGTTAATATAATATCTGGTATCTGGTTCTGCTAACCTAATTGAAGGCTCCGAAAGAGCTAATATTATGTTACCAAATGGTACAAAATTACAAATAAATGATGCTTTATACTCCAGCAGATCCAGTAGAAATCTGCTTAGTTTCAAGGACATTCGTCAAAATGGATATCACATTGAAACATCTAATGAAGGTAATTGTGAATTTCTTTGTATTACTTCAACTATTTCATGCCAGAAGCATGTACTAGAAAAATTACCTTCTCTTTCTTCTGGGTTGTATCATACAATTATAAGAACAATAGAAATAAACTTTGCAATAAACCAGAAGTTCTCTGATCCAAAGATTTTTAAACTTTGGCATGATAGACTTGGGCATCCTAGATCAATTATGATGCGTCGTATTATACAAAATTCACATGGACATCAATTAAAGAACCAGAAGATTCTTTTGCCTACCGAAAGTCCATGTGCTGCTTGTTCTCAAGGGAAATTAATAATTCGACCATCTCCGATGAAAGCAAGTTTTGAATCTCCTAAATTTTTAGAGAGAATCCAAGGGGATATATGTGGCCCTATACATCCAAATTGTGGACCATTTCGTTATTTCTTGGTCTTAATAGATGCATCAACTAGATGGTCACATGTCTCTTTACTTTCTAGTCGTGGTGTTGCATTTGCTAGATTTCTTGCTCAAATTATTAAATTAAAAGCACAATTTCCTGATTTTCCTATTAAAAGAATTAGACTTGATAATGCTGGTGAATTCACATCTAAATCTTTTAATGATTATTGCATGTCTATTGGAATTGATGTGAGCATTCTGTTGCACACACTCATAGACAAAATGGTTTAGCTGAATCTTTGTTAAGCGTTTACAATTAATTGCAAGACCATTAATTCTTAGGTCAAATTTACCTTTTTCATGTTGGGGACATGCAATACTACATGCTGCATCATTAATTCGCATTCGACCAAGTTCTTATCATACATATTCACCTTCACAACTTGTTTTTGGCCAACAGCCAGATATTTCTCATTTGAAAATTTTTGGATGTGCCGTTTATGTCCCGATTGCTCCCCCACAAAAGAATAAAATGGGCTTACAACGAAGACTTGGAATTTATGTTGGTTTTGATTCTCCATCAATAATTAGGTATCTTGAGCCTTTAACTGGAGATCTTTTTACCGCAAGATTTGTGGATTGCCATTTTGATGAACAAGTTTTCCCGTCGTTAGGGGGAGAAAAGACAAAAATTAATGAACGACGTGAGATTACATGGCATGCATCATCATTATCTCATCTTGATCTTGGTTCAAATCAATGTGAACTTGAAGTTCAAAGGATCATTTATTTGCAAAATATTGCAAATCAAATTCCTGATGCATTTACTGATTCAAGAAAAATAATAGAATCACATATTCCAGCTGAAAATGCCCCAGCACGTGTTGAGATCCCTGAAGGACAACACGACGGAAGTAAAATACGTCTGAAACGTGGAAGGCCAATTGGCTCAAAAGACAGAATTCCCCGGAAGAGGAAAACACAAGAAAGGTTAAAAAATGAAATAAGTACTCCTGAAGAGCCATTGACTACTAATCAAATAACAGAGATTGATCAATCAAATAGTATTCATCCTGTTGATCTAGAAGAAGAAAATTTACCAACTACTGAAGAAGTATCAATTTCTCCTGAAGAGAAACAAAATAATGAAATAATGATTGGTTTTGTTGGTATAGAAAAATCTTGGGATCGAAATGAAATAATTATTGATGATATTTTTTCATTCACTGTTGCTTTTAATATTACAAATGATGATGAGGATCATGATCCAAAAACTGTGGAAGAATGTCGACTTAGAAATGATTGGCCAAAGTGGAAAGATGCTATTCAAGTAGAGCTAAATTCACTTGCAAAACGTAAAGTATTTGGACCAGTAGTCCTGACACCTGAAGATGTCAAACCTGTTGGATATAAGTGGGTGTTTGTTAGAAAACGAAATGAGAGAAATGAAATTGTGAGATATAAAGCAAGATTAGTAGCACAAGGTTTTTCTCAAAGACCTGGCATTGATTATGAGGAGACATATTCTCCTGTTATGGATGCAATTACATTTCGATTTTTAGTTAGTCTCGCAGCCTCAGAAGGGCTTGACATGCACCTTATGGACGTTGTAACTGCTTATCTGTATGGTTCTATTGATACAGATATTTATATGAAAATCCCCGAAGGATTTAAAATGCCAGAAGCAAACAAATTTAAACCTCGTAGTTTATATTCTTTGAAACTACAACGATCCTTGTATGGATTAAAGCAGTCTGGGCGTATGTGGTACAATCGCCTAAGCAACTATTTATTGAAAGAAGGATATGTAAATAATCCAATTTGTCCTTGTGTTTTTATTAAAAAATCTGAAATTGGATTTGCAATAGTTGCAGTATATGTTGACGATTTAAATCTCATCGGAACTCCTGAAGAGCTTTCAAAAACAAATTTTATTTGAAAAATGAGTTTGAAATGAAAGATCTTGGAAAAACAAAATTTTGTCTTGGCTTACAAATTGAGTATTTGTCAAGTGGAATACTCTTACATCAATCAACATATACTAAAAAAGTTTTGAAGCGATTTTATATGGATGAAGCCCATCCATTAAGTACTCCAATGGTGGTACGATCACTTGATGTGGGAAAAGATCCATTTCGTCCTAAAGAAGATAATAAGCAATTCTTGATCCTGAAGTACCATATTTAAGTGCAATTGGTGCACTCATGTATCTTGCAAATTGTACTCGACACGATATTGCATTTTCGCTTAATTTATTAGCAAGATATAGTTCTCGCACCAACTCGTAGGCATTGGAATGGTGTAAAGCACGTATTACTCTACCTTCGTGGAACCATTGACATGGGTTTATTTTATCCAAATGGATTAAAATCACCACTAATTGGATATGCAGAATCTTTGGATATCTCTCTGATCCACATAAAGCCATATCTCAAACGGGTTATTTATTTACCTCTCGGTGATAGTCTTTGTATCATGTAGATCAATGAAACAAACAATGGTTGCAACATCCTCAAATCATTCGAATTACTTGCTATTCATGAAGCAAGTAGAGAGTGCATTTGGTTAAGATCAATGATACAACATATTCGAGAAACATGTGGATTGTCATCAATTAAAAATAACCCCACAATATTATATGAGGATAATGCAAAGATGCATTGCCCAAATTAAAGGTGGTTATATAAAAGGTGATAGGACCAAGCATATTTCACCAAAATTCTTTTATACGCATGAGCTTCAAAAGAATGGTGATATAGATATTCAAAGAAATACGCTCAAGTGATAATCTGCGCGGTTTATTTACAAAATCCCTACCAACTGCAACATTCAAAAAATTGGTACACAAAATTGGGATGCGTCGACTCAAAGATTTTTGTCCAAATCTTGAAGAATCTATGTCAAGATGAGGGGGAGTACACTTGTTGGGGAAAATAATTTATTTTAGAAAAATATTTTATATGTTGTACTCTTTTTCCTCACTAGGTTTTTATCCCACTGGGTTTTTCCTAGTAAGGTTTTAATGAGGCAACTTTATATCTTCAAAATTATTTATTTGAGGAGATCAATAGATAATGTATTCTTTTTTCCTTTACTAATATTTTTTCCCCATAACGGTTTTTTTTTTTTAGTAAAGGTTTTAATGAGGCATATTCTTTTGTAATGAACATCCAAGGGGGAGTGTTATGAATTTATTAAAATAAATGTGGATGTTCAAAGCATTCATCCTTTTGTTTTCCCACTATCTCCCACTAGCAACCTTTGACTTCTCTATAACTCCCACTATCACACAAGAAATTATGATCCATAATGTTTTCATTCAATTCATGTAGTGATGATGTAACTATAAAAGGAAAGCTCATCTCCTTGTTTTGTACACACTTGAAATGAATAAAATTATTCTATAATATTTTGTTCTCTCATTTTGTTCTTCATCTTGTGTTACTTCTTTATTTTGTGTTGCGGGCTAATAGCTTTTCTAACAATATATATATTGTTTCAGTTTCACCGAAGCTCGAAGGTTCTATTCACGGCTAGAACTACTAGTAGCATACTGGGCTAGTTGCCTTGTTTTGCGAGAGCGAGAAAACCCATAACCCTTTCTCAGGCATTTTATCAAACATCTCGTGCTCATTGCTGCCTGTAACTACTGCTAACAATGGCGAATCTCCCGATGGATATAAACATTGACATACTAAGCCGACTACCTGTTAAGTGTCTGCTGCGTTTCAAGTGCGTGTCGAAGTCGTTTTGTAGCTTAATCGACAGCCAAGAATTCATAAAGATCCATCTCAAACGCTCCATTGAAACCAACTCCAATCTCAGCCTCATTATCTCAGGTACACCAGCTCCTATCTTAGCCTCATCACGTTACTGGGAGGGTAAAATCTTCTCTGCAAGCTTGCATTCTTTGAATCTTGGTGTA
Organism: Clausena lansium; assembly: GCA_030449835.1. Classification (NCBI taxonomy): domain Eukaryota; kingdom Viridiplantae; phylum Streptophyta; class Magnoliopsida; order Sapindales; family Rutaceae; genus Clausena; species Clausena lansium. Next base: position 36,466 of record JASUUF010000117.1, on the reverse strand, counting down.
GAACTTGACCACCCTTTTAAGAATTGCAAAGGAAAGACTCATATTATTGATTCTTGCAATGGATTAATTGCTCTGAAAAATGATGAAAATGACATAGCTTTGTTGAATCCATCAACCAAGGAACATGTAATATTACCCAAGTTTTGGAGTGATTTGAAAGATAAGGTTTATGCGGTCATTGATGGGTTTGGTTATGATGCTGTTAATGATGACTACAAAGTTGTTAGACTTGTAGAATTTGTTAGAGAAAATGTCGAGTATACTGAAGTTGCTGTGTATAGTTTGAGAACTAATTCTTGGAGACAGATCAGAGTCGACTTCCCTTACTATATTCTTCACGGTTGGGATGGTACATTTGCGAATGGTCATGTACATTGGTTGGTAACGAACAATCCTGAAGGTTATATTGAAAATCTGATCATCGCATTTGATCTAAAAAATGAGGAATTTCACGAAGTGCCACTGCCTCATCTGGAGAATATGAACTCTGTACTTGTTATGTTTGTGGGCAATTTCAGTGGATGTCTTTATTTAAGTTGCTTGTGTAATCATCCACAACCTGTCATCGTGTGGGTAATGAAGGAATCTTGGACTAAGCTTTTTCTTTTTCCCGACGTGCTGGTGATTATGTGAAAGCACTGGCTTATTCAAAGAGTGGAGGCAAAGTTCTAGTGGATAAGTTTGAATATGGTGAAGATGAAGATGATATAAATAGATGGGAACTTTTTTGGTATGACCTACAAAATGAGAGAGCTGCTGCAAATCAAGTGATGATTCATGGGGTGCCGCAAGGTTGTCGTGATACAATTGTTTGTGTAGATAGTCTTGATCACTAGCTGCTTATGCAGGAAGAAGTTTGGCTGGCAGAGAAGGAAGAATGAGATAGAAGAGGTAAAATAACGTGAAGTTATAATATTTTTGCTCAAGCAAGTACAATACTTGATCACTTGAATGCATGTCACTTTAGTTTTCATGATTATGGATTCACTCTATCTTGCTACATAATCTAGGTTATGGTTAAATGACTATTGAAGCAGGATGGATAACTGACTTTCTCAAATGGTCTAATACTGTAGAGCCTTTCTGAATCATAGAGAGATAATTATTGTCATGAGTAGACTGATTATGATTTGTTTCTATGCATTCTTTGCAGCACTTACATATAGCCATTTGGTTAATATTGCTTAAAATTGGAATAAGACCATGAAACAGAGTGAATAATTGCTCAACCTAATGCACTTAGGACATCTTGGGGGATTAAAATAATCTGATTTTTTTCTTTTTTCCCTATTCTTTTCTATATTCTGAGATTAGATACATTTGTCTGATGTTTTTCGTTTTTACAGGTTTAGGGTGGCTATTGAAATGGGAAGCTTGGAGCCTTGGCTAGTCTTTGGAAAGTCTGGTGGTTATGATGGACATTGAAAAGGTTTGATGAATACTTTTTGTAGCACACATCAAAGTTATGCTTGCTGAAAGCCAGATTCTGTCATATTATCTCTTCTTTGCATAGATAGTTTAAGAAGCTTTTTACTTGCAAATAGAGTTGTTAAAGTACTTTTGACCGACGCTTGTTATTTTCTTAGATTGACATGCTTGTATGACTCTTTATTTCTTTCTGTTCACTGTGGATTACTACTGATTCAGTGATGAATTTAAAAAGGAAGGTTACCTTTCAGGTTAAGCTTTGCTCAAAATTCATCAAATTTCCCTCAGAATTTTGGAAAGTCATTACAACCCCGGTTTCGTTAGTTTGACTTTTAAGTTGATGGTTGACCATTGTTAGCTGATGATTTTTCCTATTTGCTCCTGATGTAATCTAACAGTACCTAAAAGACAAAAGTGCCTTAAACTTCTATATATATATATATGTGTGTGTGTGTGTGTGTGTGTGTACACACATAGAATTTGAAGCTGGTGAACCAAAACCACACTAGTGAAATCAAATAACTTGAGAGAATTTCATTCATGAAAAGGTAATAAAGTTTATATAATAGAATCAAACTTAATTAATTAATCTGAATATCTACTAGTTAAGATCTAAATTAGCAAGAGCAAAACAAAGCTTACTATTATTATTCCGAAGTCTTCTGAAAGCATAGAGCTGCTCCATGGTTCCCTCTTGAATAGCATTCTCGGCGTCGCCCACAACTTGTTCATGCCAAGTTCCAATGAGATTATAAGTAGAGGCATTGGTCATGTGCCACTTCTTCAATGTCACATTCGTTACCTTATTCTTACATGGGTGAATCAATTTAATATTCTTTATTGGTTGGTTTCTATCAACAAGCAACTCCTCCTCCTCCGCCTGAAGAAAATCATTTATTATATGTCCTTCCGGTGTGGGAGAGTCGATTGTGTTGGCTTCTTGTATCACTTTGTGTCAATTTTTTTCTGAATGACCAGCACAACGTTTGAACCACCCATCTGCTCAGTCCAATTCCTGAAACTTGCTGGCATCTCAGGGACCACTACTTGTGCTGCTGCTGCTGCGGCACCGTTTTGATTGTCGGCCATCATCATTGTACCTGCACGTACGGCTAATAACCACAAAAGAAATCAAACAAAGACACTCAAGAAAGCTTACGGCTAAAATGTTGCGGGTATTTATAAAGTATACATAGAAATAATTAATTAGTCCTAGTCCTTATGAACAAAGGATTTTAGCCCCAAATCTAGCTAATTCTGAGATTAATCGAAATATTGTCCTGGTAAAATTAGAACTTGGAAACTGTACTTACTTCAGTAAATACTTCGTAACAAAAGAAAATAATAATAATTTAAGGTAAAATAACTAAATTATAACCGCTAGGAGTAACTTGCGCCAAAATTTTTAGGTGAAGGGCTCGCCGGCTCGTACTTTTCCGACAATCTTTGGGTAACGAAGTGAACAGATTTCCGAATAATTAATTGAGAATTAATTGTAGATTGATTACTTGGCGCTTAAAACGTTGTTTCATGATCATGGGCGTTTTAGAATAATTAGAAAACTAATTTCTGGTACCCCTAGCCTAGAGATGCTTTGATCAAACTCATACCAGCAGCAACAGTAATAATAATAATAACAATATTGCACAAGAGCAGAAAAAGAGAAGGCTCACCACTGATATAGGACTGATATAGGACTTTATTTGAAGATTCTAGAATTTTTTTATTTTAGCTCTTTTGATATTTTTCATGTTAATTAGAGTCAATGTGTCTTAGTCTTTTATTTTTATTATAATTTTGATTTAATTTTCCTTTTGAGTTAATTTAGGGAAGTATGTTTACTCTAATATAAATAAAGAGGTCTTGTTATTGTTTTTATAACTTCAACTTCAATTATTTGATAAAGCCCCCTTTTATAAATTCTATTGGGATTATCTATAAAAATCTCTCTTATTAGGGGGTCATCTAATCTCTCTTATTAGGGGGTCATCTAATTTCACTTAACGCGTTTTCATGATTGCAAGGAATAAGCAGAGTATCGTACGGAGATCATAACTTGGCTACAAGTGTCTGTTTTAGGCGTATAATATATTGTTTCAAAGCTTGCGACGAGACGAACCAAACCCAAAACAACGCAATGCTTCTGCCTTGTGGTCGTTTTTCAGTTTTAAGATATTTTTCTATTTTTCCTATTTCTTTTAGGATTTTTGTCTTTTTTCTAAATATTGGATTTGGGCGCAGTTTATTTTGCTTTTATTATTTGGATTATGAGAATTTTATTATAAAATAATATTTCAGATTTGCCTATTTTGGTAAATTCGTAATTTTAGAGTTGTTATAAAAGAGATTCAAAACCCTAATTTGATTTTTTCAAACTATTCTAATAAAATTTTCATTTTTCAGAAACTTAGTTTTTTTTTATTAATCAACCTTTAACATTTCCGCATCGTCAGATTCAGACCAAGATTGAGGAGATTTGGGGGGTTTAAAAGTTGTGCTAGTCATTCAGAAACAACTGAAATGATGTAATACAAAATTATTTGGGTGAAAAAAATCTTACTTTCATTTAGGCCTATCTATTAATGCACCAAAATGCATAATAATAGGCTTTGTTTTGCTATCGAAATACATTAGAGAATAACTTCAAATACTGGATTTGCAGATCTACGTGTATCCCAAAATTATGGTCTTCTTCAATCAAGGTTCTCTTCTCACCAATCAGGAAACTTCCAAAGACCAAATGATTTAATCCCCAAACAGGCCAAAATTGTAGTTAATTTAGATCTTGTTAAAAATTGATTAATCGATATTTAGATTAATTAAGCACTGTTGATAAAAAAAAAAAGATTAATTAAGCACTGTGTCTATATATTTCTAACAAAAACCTTAATTTGTTAGAAATTTGAAGTTTAGTTATATTGTTTCCTTTTTAATTACAACTCGGCCAGTTTGATGTAGAAGGATGGAGCTAGCAAGCACAGCTTCTGTCAGAATCTTATGTTCATGGCTCTTACGATTAAGGCCCAGTAACATTAGTGTCATTTCCGTTCGAAAATCTGAGAAGGTTTTTGATTTAAGGTACAAATTAGCATTAATTTATATACAGTATTATAGTTGATTAGGAATCGATCGAGATATGAATATATTGAAGTTCAAAAAAAATGTGGGATATGAACAAGCTGTCCAACCAAAAGGGTTACATAATTTTGAAGCTGGTGCACGAAAATCACACTAATGAAATCAAATTACCTGAGAGAATTTCATTCATAAAAAGGTAATGATGTAAATATAATAGAATAAATAGTACTTATTTAATTAATCTGAATATCTACTAATTAATTAATTAATTAATCAATCAGATCTAAAATAACTAGAGCAAAACAAAGCTCATTTTTAATAATCTGAAGTCTTCTAAAAGCATAGAGCTGCACTATTACTCCAGCTTGAAGAGCATTCTCAGCGTCGCCCACAACTTGTTTATCCCAAACACCAGTGAGATTATAAGTACAGCCATTGGTCATGTGCCACTTCTCTAATGTGACATTCGTCACCTCATTCTCACATGGGTGAATCAATTTAATATTCTCTATTGGTTGGTTTCTATTAAGAAAATTCTCCTCCTCTGCCTCGAGAAAATCGTTCACTATCTGTCCTTCTGGTATGGAGAATTGATTGAGTTGGTTTCTTATATCACATTGTCTCAGTTGTTTCTGAATGACTAGCACAACGTTTGAACCACCCATCTCCTCAATCTTGTTCTTGAATCTTGCTGGCATCTCAGGAACCACTACTTGTGCTGCTGCTGCTGCTGCGGCGGCGGCACCGTTTTGATTGTCGACCATCATCATAGTATGATGAACAGACACCAACTATACAAAAGAAATCAAACAAAGATATTCGGGAAAGCTTTACTGTTAATGTTGTGGCTATCCGATTTATGAAGTATATATAGAATCAATTAATCCTAGGCCTGACGAACAAAGGATTTTAGCGCCAAATCTAATTCTGAGACTAATCGGAATATTGTGTCCCGATATAATTGGAACTTGGCAAAATGACTAAATTAGAACAAAATCGATCTTTAGGTTGAAGGGCTCGCATTTCCGACAGTGTAGAGATTTCCGAATAATTAATCTGAGAATTAATTAGATTGATTACTTGGCTGCCTCAAACTTTGGTTTATGAAGGGCGTTTTAGAATAATTAGGAAACTAATTTCAAGTACCCCTAGGGTAGCATTCGTTCTCTTAGTAAAATTTCCATTACATCTTCAAAAGTGCACATAGATTTTGACAAAAAACTTTCAGTACCTTGATTGTAAGATGAGCCCCCGGCTAGTTTCATTCCGTTGACAAACTCTAATTCATTATCCCTTTTTTCCTCATTCTGCAACAGTTTTGACGGATAACAAAATTATCGTATGGTTAGATATTTGAACAACTCAAAATCTTTATGAAAATTTAGAAGCAATATAAGGGATATTTCATAAGAATTAGTGCATAATTATGGTTGCATTAGATTTTCAAATAATCACAAATCGGAAAATCAATGGTTGAAGTTGAAAAAAAGACAGAGGAAACGATTGCACACACTCAGTAAGCAACTTACAGAAATCTGAATTTGAACATCAACTCCAGCTTGCTCAATAGCATTGGCTATGAGGTCACCGATCAGTATGACCTCATTCGCTGCTGTCATTCGAACCTATATCGCTAACACCCCAACGGCAATTCAGAAATAATATAAAGTCCACATACAAAATTCCTAGGTGCAGATATCCAGACCGATCAGTGTCTTTTACAACATTATAAGTTGTAAAAGACATTTATAACATTGTAAAAAATTTTAACAATGTTGTAAATTCAACATGTGCATAGAATTTTGTGTGGATATCTGCATAGAGAAGGCCTCTAGAAATTATAGAAATTATCTAACATAGAATCCTGGACTTTATTTAAATCTAAGAAAGCTAATATGGTATAGTAGTGTAATACTATTAAACTATTACACCATATAATTGAATTGCCGTTTTAAACATCATCTTGGACTAGATCAGTACTCATAGAAATTATCCAATCCAGATCCTGGAAGCCTTTCGGACTTTAACAAAGTCCAGATCCTTGACCAGATCAGTATTTTACCTAAGCAAACTTCGAAAGGTAACTAAACCTGGGAAATTCGTTCATATGACCTGACTGGTCGTTTAAGTCATACAAGTATTCCGCAACTACACGAAAAGCAGCATCAACACCCTCTATTATATCGTCAATATCCACTCCTAATTTCATTGCCTTGAATCCTTCAATTAATTAGGCTCTGAACAAGACTGGTAGATATTTTATGCCTGCAAAATGATATATTTATGTCAAACAGCATGGCAATGGAAGGCACCATAGTTTCAAATTAATTAAGTACCAGGCACACACCAAATTGATCCGCATGGCATGCGGGGTTTTCAACCTCCTTGTGAGATCTGGCACCACCGCCATTTCCCACAGTAAAAGGCATAAAATTCTCGATTGCAACGTTAGGATCCTGTGGCAACTCTGAAATTATTGATGGAATTGACGAAACTTATTAATTTATGTACAAGAATTTTCCACCCTATATTTATGTCCGTACATTTGAAACCAAAGCATTTAATTCCATCAAGGTTATGTTTTGCTTCTGCAGAAAATTAAAGAGGGATCACCAGATGAGTCACTCACTAGCATCAGGGAGCGTTCATCAAAAACCGGCGTGTCCTCTAACAACAATCTGTTGGCACTGATAAAATAGTTGAACGGTACTGATCTGACCACATAGCTTCTCCGCAAATTCAACATACTACTAGCTTTCCGATTAAATGAATAAAAGAAAAGATAAGTGTGAGTAAAATTCAGATGGGGCCGAACCTGAATTTAGAGGCGAGGCTAGAGGCTAACCGAATCATGGCGAAGAATCATTTTTTTTTTTCCTCAGAAAAAAATACAGCATATAGCGATATCGAATGAGTACTTCACTGGTAAAAAACTGTCAGATGACTTGTGGGAGAAGTAATTATTGTACTTACTGTTATGTTGCTTGAATTGTATAGGAATTCTTCAAATTCAAGATTTAATAAAACAACTGCTTTTGTCTAGGATTTAAACTCGAATGATGATAATTCTTTTTTGAAACTTGGTACGAATATTTTGTTGCTGATGAGTCTATACGTTGGACACTTTATTTTCTTTTTACAAATTCTTTTTTTTATTTTTTCGTTTTCTATATAGATGTAACAAAATTTATGTGAGAACAAAAAAAAAATGATAGAAAAAAAAACATGATGCTAATGTATATAAGGGTATTTCCCAGCTCCTGAGCGAATGGGTTTCATAATCACGTTAGTACACTGTAGGATCAAGAAAGTTAGAGGTACTTGAAATTAATTAACAATAGGAGCGTTTTAGGTTATTTCTCAAAAACGTTAGGACTAATTAAATATTAAATAGACCAAAACTTAGCTAGAAGTAAAGTGAAACCCGAAATGAAACCTCGAATTTAATCACAATTACCTTTCTTGTAATTAGTAACATCACAAATTAATTTACAAGATCAACTATTCTGAAATGGCCAGAAATTAAGCTTTCAAAAGATTTTGATTCTAAAAAGAATGAAAAAAAGAAAAAAAAAAAAAGGGATTTGCTGCTAAAAAAATCCAAAGAATATTGCATGCAAGAGAGAAATGAAATCTAGTTCTACAGCTTTTGTTATAGTTAGTTAACCATTAGGGTATTAATTAGTTCATAAAGGGCTCCCCAGAACGCGTTTTAGAAAATATAATTAGGAAACTAATTTCAGGTACCCCTAAGCCTAGGCACTAGCCTAGTTCTGTTAAACGACTATTAATTTATTTAGTTTCCTCAAGTATTTGGGACACACACTTCACGTAGGATTAGTGTCCTTATAAATATATTTCCACAACCGAGAACTGCCCTAGCTAGCATTAGTTTCTTGAAGATTATATAATTCAGTTTGATTATTACGTTCTTTTATTTCAACGATGATGGTTTCTGCTGATCGTCATTGTGATGGCGGGTCCTTTGATCTCCTTGTGAGAGAGGCAGATAAAGCTGCAAAAGGTGATGAGGACTTGAAACAGAGACTGTTAACGGAGAGAGTCGTCAGAGAATTTGTTAACAAGTTAGTTCAAGGACGAGCGGCAGCGGCGGCTAATTACGAGATTAGCGTCTTAGGCTTTCATGTGCCTAAAAGAAATAGAACCAAGCCGCCGCCGCCGCCGCCGCCTGCTGCAGATCATCAGCAAAACAAGAAGAGACAGTCTGATCAGATAATTAATGAAAAGTCAAGCAGCAGTAGTATTGTAACACAAAAGCCAGAGAAGCGGCAGCAGCAGAAAAAGAGGAGAAAGATCACTAATCGAAACCGTGCAGCGGCACAAGTACTAGAAGTGGTACCGGAGATGCCGGAAAGATTCAAGAACAAGATTGAGGAGATGGGTGGTTCAAAAATTGTGCTAGTCATTCAGAAAAAATTGACATTCTGTGACACAAATACAGGACACAACCGATTGGCAATACCTATAGGACAAATTAAGAATGATTTTCTTGAGGCAGAGGAGAAAGAGAGGCTAATTGATAGAGGGGAAGTTATAGAGAACGTGAAATTAATTCAGCCATGTGTAAGTACGGTGAATGTGAACTTCAAGAAGTGGGACATGGACAATAGCTATACTCTTAATCTCATGAGAACTTGGCATAAAGAGGTTGTGTCCAACACTGCCAATCAACTTCAAATTGGATCGAGGATGCAGCTCTATGCTTTTAGACTTGAGCATAATAATAATGAGCTTTGTTTTGCTCTTGTTAATTTAGATCTTGTTAATAATTAATTAGTAGATAGTTTTTTTTTTTTTGAATGAAATTCTCAAGTTATTTGAAGGAATAATCATTGATTTATATCTATTAAGCAACAAAACAAACTACATCCCAAGTTATTTCTTCCCAAGCATGCGAGTATTGGATTTATATTTAAGCAGAAAATAACTTTAGCCTTTCCAATCTTTAAGAAGCTGATTAAGAGCTACTTTGCTATCGTCCATCATCCGCCAAGCCATGCATGCAGTACTGCATTTAAAAAAAGATTTTTGTCAAAGTCCTTATTCTTTGTCGAAAAGAATTCCCTGATCAAAGTTTTCATAAATGTCTCACGTAAAGCCTTAAAGGCTTTCCTAAATCCTAATAACAAGTTAACAACTTCTATCACTCAAATCGTTGACCACTTTTGACCAAACAAATTGTATATTCTCCTAAGTGTCATTAACCATACGAAAGTATTATTAGTACATCTCTCTTGTTTTCCATAGTCGATCGTTTTCTAACCCAACAATGTTTTGTTGTTCACGCCTTTCGCAGCTCTTTACTTGTATAATTTATTTTATTTTTAGGCTTCGTTGAATATTGCTGTCTAGTAGGTGTGGCTTCTAAGACAAAGTATTTGGTAAAAATTATAATTACGTTTTAGAAGTTAATAGTTAATAGTTCCCTCTCATGATATATAATTAATCTATTGTCAGAACATACTAATGTCATACACTATCTTCGCAAATATTAATGCAAGAATAGTTTTTTTTTAAAACTATTTATAAAACCATTTGTGGAGTGTATTTAGGGTGTATTTGGAATTGAGATTAGGCAACTGTAGCTTTTAAGTTACAACACTAAAGTGTTTGGTAAACACTAGCTGCTGTAACTTGGAAGTTATGTTGATATGATTTTTCACTTGTATGATAAAAAATCTATTATATCTTTAATAATTTTATTAAAAATATTATTTACAAATTATATTTACTACATATTATTAATTTTTGTTTCATAATTATAACTTTTTTTCTACAGCACCTCAATCGCAAACGAATCTTTATTTAATATCAATTTTCTTATTCCGCTAGAGATAACGAGAAGAACTTTAGTTTTATTTGTTTGGGTTTGTCTTCTATAATATATCTACTCTAAATAATAAATAAAAAATAAAGCAAACAAAAGCTTAAAAATTTAATTTTTAATACTGAATTATTTAATTCAAGCACTTTTTAAATTAATTAATACTTAAGAGGGAGTTTAATATTATAATTATATATATATATATTTTTTAATCATTATTAATTTATGAATTAGGTATTTAAGTTTTATTTATTTATTTATTATTTTTAAAATTTAATTTATTATTATAATTTGTAATTTTTTAAAATAGAAAGCCTGGGCCACTCGGGCTTCCCCCCTTAGCCTGACTTAAATATTGATTGATATATCAGACATATGATCTGCATAAATAATTTCTCGTGCCGCCAAACCCTTAAAACTTGCCAACAAGCAAAGTTTGATTTCTCTCAATTTAGCCGGAATGATAATTTTTGCGGTTGTTTTGAATTTGGAAGATATACTGAGTTCATTGCTCTATCAAGCACTAGCTTTTATTTATCAATTACGTAATCCTAAATAGAATAGCTTGCAGTGATTGTAAATGAAACGATGAATTAGAATAAAAATAAATAATTATCTATAATTTTTTTAAATTTTAAATAAAAAATTAAAGTAAATGATTTTATCTTTAATTGTTGTAATGAGATGGCTCTGGTACGAGATATAACTAAAAAATGAAAAAAAAAATGTTATTTTTCATGATACAAATATAAAAATAAAGCACTATTAAATAACTGCAAAAAAAAAAAAACTATATATATTATAGTATATATGGAAAATGAAGAAGCACAATTTCACCGAAGCTGAAAGTTTATCTTATTGACGGCTAGTTTTGAGAGAGCAAAAGGCCAAAAACTCAGGCATTTTATCAAACATCTCGTGCTCATCGCTGCCTGTAACTACTGCTAACAATGGCGAAGCTCCCGATGGATATAAACATTGACATACTAAGCCGACTATCTGTTAGGTGTCTACTGCGTTTCAAGTGCGTGTCGAAGTCGTTTTGTAGCTTAATCGACAGCCAAGAATTCATAAAGATCCATCTCAAACGCTCCATTGAAACCGACTCCAATGTCAGCCTCATTCTTTCAGGTACACCAGCTCCAATCTTAAGCTCCTCACGTTACTGGGAGGGTAAAATATTCTCTGCAAGCTTGGATTCTTTGAATCTTGGTGTAGAACTCGATCACCCTTTTAAGAATTGCAAAGGAGAGACTCCAATTATTGATTCTTGCAATGGACTAATTGCTCTGAAAAATGATGAAAATGACATAGCTTTGTGGAATCCATCAACCAAGGAACATGTAATATTACCCAAGTTTTGGAGTGGTTTGAAAGATAATGTTTATTTGGTTGTTGATGGGTTTGGTTATGATGCTTTCAATGATGACTACAAAGTTGTTAGACTTGTACAATTCGGTAGAGAAAATGTCGAGTACACTGATGTTGCTGTTTATAGTTTGAGAACTAATTCTTGGAGACAGATCAGAGTCGACTTCCCTTATTATTATCTTCACCCTTGGGATGGTACATTTGCGGATGGTCATGTGCATTGGTTGGTAACAAACAATCTTGGAGCACATTTAGAAAATCTGATCATCGCATTTGATCTGAAAAGTGAGGAATTTCACGAAGTGCTGTTGCCTCATCTAGAGAATATGAACTCTGTACTTGTTATGTTTATGGGCACTTTTAGTGGATGTCTCTATTTCAGTTGCTTGTGTAATCATCCACAACCTGTCATTGTGTGGGTAATGAAGGAATCTTGGACTAAAGCTTTTTCTTTTCCCCAAAGTGTTGGTGATTATGTGAAAGCATTGGCTTATTCAAATAGCAGAGGCAAAGTTTTAGTGGATACGTTTGAATATGGTGAAGATGAAGATATAAGTAGATGGGAACTTTTTTGGTATGACCTACAAAATGAGAGAGCTGCTGCAAGTCAAGTGACGATTAATGGTGTGCCACGTGGTTGTCGTAATACAATTGTTTGTGTAGATAGTCTTGTTTCACTAGCTGCTTATGCAGGAAGAGGTGTGGCAGGCAGAGAAGGAAGAATGAGATAGAAGAGGTAAAATAATGTGAAGTTATAATATTTTTGCTCAAGCAAGTACAATACTTGATCACTTGAATGCTAGTCACTTTAGTTTTCATGATTATGGATTCACTCATCTTGCAACATAATCTAGGTTAAGGTTGTTTAACTTTTATTGTTCTCACTATTGAAGCAGGATGGATAAATGACTTTCTCAAATGGTCTATACTGTAGAGCCCTTCTGAATCATAGAGAGATAAATATTGTCATGAGTAGACTGATTATGATTTGTTCCATGCATTCTTTGCAGCACTTACATATAGCCATTTGGTTAATATTGCTCAAAATTGGAATGAGACCATGAAACAGAGTGAATAATTGTTCAACCTAATGCACATAGGACATCTTGGGGGATTAAAATAATCTGATTTTTTTTCCCTATTCTTTTCTATATTGTGAGATTATATGTATTTGTCTGATGTTTTTCGTTTTTTTAGGTTTAGGGTGGCTATTGAAATGGGAAGCTTGGAGCCTTGGCTAGTCTTTGGAAAGTCTGGTGGTTATGATTGACATTGAAAAGGTTTGATGAATACTTATTGTAGCATGCATCAAAGTTATGCTTGCTGAAAGCCAGATTCTGTCATATTATCTCTTATTTGCATGGATAGTTTAAGAAGTTTTTTACTGCAAATAGAGTAGTTAAAGTACTTTTGACAGACGCTTGTTATCTTCTTTGATTGACATGCTTGTATGACTCTTTATTTCTTTCTGTTCACTGTGGTTTACTACTGATTCAGTGATGAATTTAAAAGGAAGGTTACATTTCAGGTTAAGTTTTGCTCAAAATTCATCAAATTTCCCTCAGAATTTTGGAAAGTCATTACAAACCCGGTTTCGTTAGTTTGACTTTTAAGTTGATGGTTGACCATAGTTAACTGATGATTATTCCTATTTGCTCCTGATGTAATCTAACAGTACCTACAAGGCAAAAGTGCTTAAACTTCTATATATATATATATATATTAATTATATACAGAATTTGATGGTGGTAAACCAAAACCACACTAGTGAAATCAAATAACTTGAGAGAATTTCATTCATGAAAAGGTTGAAAAGGTAAGAATGTATATATAATAGAATCAAACTTAATTAATTAATCTTTATATAGAATCAATTAATCCTAGTCCTGATGAACAAAGGAGAATCAAAGACTTATGTGTAAATTTGTGGAAATTGATCATTTTTAAGGAATATTAAAAATAAAAATAAGATTAAAACTCGTGCAAGGAGAGAATAAAAATCAGTGAGAAAGATAGTAACTTATTAAAGATCATTATATATATAATACATTGGTCTATTATCTTTTATAATCACTTTGTTCTGCTTCTTTTCTTGCTCTACTTTAGGTTCTGAAACTTTACCTTCGGACACTAATACAGTAAAGTTGGGTCTGTACTACCGACTACCGAGTCTTTGTTTCCATTCGGTGCCAATTTTATTCATTTGGTGCCAATTTTATTACCAATTACTTGGTTAAAATCTTTGAAGATGATGATCTATTACTATCCACCGTTGATCTTCATCTTTCCCCTTGGGGTAATGCCAATATCAGAGCCAATTACAGCACCTTCAATTGCCATACAAGCACAGAAGTCTATATTATTATGCTGCAAGGACTGTAGAATTAACTAGATACACACAAATAGTATACAGAGGCACAATCAATTGCAGACAGAGATGAAGTAAAAATAAAGAAACAAACGTAACCCAATGTTTTTGCTACTATGTAAAACTTAAAGACTCAGACCAGTTGATCATAAATATACTGAATCATAACCACCTAGTGAAAACAATCAACTAACTTGAGAATTTCGTTCATAAAATGGTAACAATATAGTATATTATTACATATATAATTAATAATCTGAATTATTACTTAGGGGTGGCCATAAATCCACAACCCATGGGTTTTCCCAAACCCCAACTAAATTAAATGGTTTGGTTTGGGTTGGATAAATAATGAAAATAGGTTGAATTTAGGTTTTATGTTTTAAACTATTTTTTTTTATAGTTTAGGTATGGTTTACTCATGGGTCATGGATAAATTCCCAAAACTCAAGGTGAATTATGTATTTTGCAATCATTTTTCTGATTCGAGTCGTGTGATTGATTATGCATGTCTTTTGTATGTAGTTTGACGAAGCTGCTCCGATACTTGCTAAATTTTTTTTTCTTTTATATGGGACTTTTGAGATTTTTGTTTGAATCTCAAATATCTATTGTTTATTATTTAAAGGGAAATTATCCACTATCCACTTGTTTGTTTGAACTTTTTTGAAAATACACAAACATTTTTTTTTTAACACCGCGCCACCTGAAGTTAGTATTTTGTTACAATATTCCACTGCCGTCTTAACGCAGTTAGAGTGTTGCTGACGTCATAAGGGCAAAATGGACATTCGATTCAAACACAAAAACTGCGTCATATAAGCTACTCGTAAAATAGGAAAAAAAGACATTTAAAACGACGTCGTTTACCCGGTTGAGTTGAAAAAATAAAAAAAAAAGGTCAAAACAATGAAACACGTTTGGTGTCATCAACTCCAGCAAGCTACGGTGGCCATTTTTTTTCCAAACTCAGCAAGCTACGATCGCGTTTCATCCTCTTGCTTTAAGACCCTCAAGTCCAGCCAATTTATCTTCAATTTCCGTCCATTTTCTTTCACTCACTTGCTTCAGCATCAAGGGTCTTAAACCCCACGAGCGATGAGCCGTGGATGCACATTGCCGGGCTGCTATTGAGAGAGTGTGGTTTGAGATTTGCATGGATGGGTGGTCAGATCTGAGTGAGGTGGTGTGGCATGAGGTGATGGCGGTGTGGAGAGCTGCGGTGGTTGAGGTGGCGGCGGTTTTGAGGAAATGAGGGCTGGCTTGGCTTGGGTTGTGGCAGTAGTGTGCTCAGTGATGGTTGGAAGGGAAGCTGGGGGATGCACGCTGGTAGTGATCAGAGATTAACCGCCGCTGTCGATTGTCGGCGTGGCCATAATGGCCAGTCAAAAGGGTGGTTGTGGTTCGGTCAGCAGGGTGGTTCAGCAGTAGCCCCACGCTTGAAATTAACGGAGCTCAGTTTCAGTGCGGGTCGGGTCGGTGGATCCACGGCAGGTTCAAGCTCCTGTCTGTGTTGGTTGCAATAAAATGATTATTAACAATGGAGCTTATCCCTCACCTCTTGGCTATGGTGGGTTTCCAAAAAGTGTCTGTACATCAGTGAATAAATGTATCTGCCATGGAATTTCAGATTCCCGTGCACTTAAGTTACCATTTTTAACAAATAAAAATATCATCTAAAAATGATATCCAATGGAGATAATTAAATTGAGAAGGTAGAAGGTTAATTTAATTTAATCAATAATTTAATTGAGAAGGTAAAAGTTTATAATAAAATGCCGACTTCAATTTGTTTAATCAGTAATTTTATGTCTGAGGGGCACAAAGGTTATTTTAATAATATTATGTTACATTTATTAACTGAGATGAGACGATAGTGGAATATTGTAATAAGGGTGAGGCTATTTGAACTCATTAAATTGCTTATTAAACTCATGTTTAAAAATATTTTTTTATGATTAAAATACCCCTAAATTAAATTATAATTATGGACATTAAAAAAGAATAAAAAAAAAATTTTATTCTTTGAACCCATCTTTGTATTTAACATAATTTTATTAAACCCTAATAATATTTTTATTAAACCCTAATCAATTAAGAATTGTGATTATTTTATCAAACCATATATTAATTTGATGGATATTAACTTTATGGAGGAATAAAATACTATTGACAATAATTTAAATACTGAACAGGTATGAAATTCTTTAATTTACTTTAAAAATTTTTTTAATTTACATCTAATTTTAGTGTCCTTCGTCAGTAGAACCTAGTGCTTGGATCAGTATGATAAGTAAAGGAGGCGTACTGCAAATTTTTTTCAGATAGATTGAAAATAAAGATCCCTGTTTTGTGTGCGTTCATGCTACTTTTCCTTCGTTCTGTCAGCTGGTACTTTTCCAGAAAGTTCATATGATACTTTAGTTTATGGTTAGTAGTGTTAGAACTTGCTATCATATTTATTTATTACCAGATTTATGGTTACAGCTGTATTTTTCTACATTGTTGCATGGATTATATACAATGCAGAAACCTTTTCAGTGGATTTTAATGTTTGATTATGCATAAATGCCTTCCCGGCTTTTGGGTTAAGATCAGTTTGCCACTTGAATATGCAAGATTTTAGTGGATATGCTATGAAGTTTTTTCTCTTCTTGAGTGCTATTTTGTGATTGATGGCTTCTTTATGATCGACAAGATGAATGAACCTTGTGCATGATCTTGTAGCAACTCTGTTTCAATGAAATTGAATTATGGCCCGTTATAACTAGTGACAGTACTTTGGTTTTTGTTCTATTTTGACATGATTACTTATTAATACAGAAGGTTGCCTTAACCATAATTAATAAGTTAAATTATAGAAGTAGTTTTCAATTTTCATTTTACTTGATATGTTATGTTGTTGTTATGATAAATAATGAAAATTCCGCAATCAAATGATGACTCAAAATTCAAGGAATTTATTGATTCAATGGTTTGATGTGATTACAGAAATCGCAAGAGTGGGCAGAAAAGGCTAAATTGTACTGTAACGTGCTGTTCGTTTTTGAAAATCAACTGCCATTTTCAGAGTGAGACATGATTATATTTTAATTGTTGTTGTCTGTCTTTACTCTTTTACAGGTGATTAAGAAGGCAATGAAAATTATCATATAAAACTGATTTTCCAAATGTAGTTTGTAGTGAAAACTATCATGATTACATTCAATGTAGTTTGCAGTTTCCAAATTTACCACGGCCATGAGTAAATTTCAAGGATTTATATAGCCTCCTCAACCTTGCAGTGCAATACCTCCGATAGCGAGTGTAGTCGCCGTGCCGCAATCCATGCTGCATCTGAGCAGACTTGAGAAGCTGCAGCACGTTGATGGAGAATTTGGGTTCAACATATTTTATTTCTAATGGGTTTATAAATGAATTTAATGGATTTAATGAGTAAAATTATCATTATTATAAAAAATGGGTTTAATAAGGATATATTAAGTATTTAAGTGGGTTTATTGAGTAAAATCTAAAATTTCAAAATTTGAGGGTGGGTTTATTTAGTAAATAGGTTTATTGAGTAATTTGGTAGGTTCAAATAGCCCCACCCTTTTAACAAAATGCTAACTTCAGGTGGCGCGGTGAAAAAAAAAAGTGTTTGTGTATTTTTAAAAAAGCCTAAACAAATAGGTGGACGATAGATAATTTACCTTGTTTAAAGTAAAAGATGTATTTTGGAATCATCATCATCATCATCATCATCATATTTCTTGGAGCAAACAGAGATCATGTGTCTTTCTAAATATTCTTTCCATTTCTAAATTTGCATTAATTTAAAATTGCTAAGAACCTGTAGTCTATAAATTAATTAATCCCCAATATATATATTAGAATAGTTATAAGCTTAATTATTTTCATCATACATATACATATTCATCAATACTATCTTTTCCCCTCTTACTTATCTGTTTGATAATTATACTGCTTGTATTAATTAAATTAACTTTTTGCTTTGAATTGGTAAAATTTTTTGTTGAAGTTTATTATTAGAGTTTACATTCTCATTTATTGAGAAATAATGATTTTCGTAATTAAATTTTATTTTTATTTTTTTTTATTTTTTAATTTAAGGATGAAGTTATTGTAAATTATTATTTATAATTTTTTATCCACTATCTTTTTTCATATTTTAATATTAATTTAATAATTAATAACAATTAATAATTATTATAATTTTGATAAATTAAATTTATTAAAATAAAAAAATATTTTGATTATAAAATTCAAACCAAACCCAAATGAGTGGGTTTGGGTTGGGTTGAAAATATATGGGTTGGTTTGGGTTGAACCCAAAATTTTGTGGTTTGGTTTGGGTTGACTTAAAACCCAACCCAAATCAATCCATACCCACCCTTATTTTTACTTACTACTTAACAAGATCTAAATTAACAAGAGGAAAACAAAGCTCATTAATATTATTATTATTTTGAAGCCTTCTGAAAGCATTGAGCTGCACCATGGTTCCATATTGAAGAGCATTCTCAGCATTCCCTACAATTTTATGACAAGTTTTAATGAGATTAAAAGTATAAGTGTTGTCCATGTTCCATTTCTTCAATGTCATGTTTGTCACCTTACTCTCACATGACTAAATCAATTTCCCATCTCCATTGGTTGCTTGTCTTGGTCCCAATGCAACACTAAACACGTCCGAACTAATTGAATACTTATTTAAAAATTCCCCCAACAGCTTTGCCCTTCACCCCTTCCCATAAAGGACATAACTGACAACTATCCTTTTCCCACAGCGGATATTGGGGGAAGAGTGTTGCTAAATTTATGCCATCCACTATTTTATATATGACTACGGGTTGAGCCAAAATAAAAGACTTTTTCTTGGTAGGTGTAATTGTTGAACATAGATCCACTTTTTCAATTATTTTTTATTCCTTAGTGGCTTCCTTAAGTTTTTTTCTTTCACTTTCTAGCTGTATTAGATAGGGATGGCAATGGGAGGGGAGGGGACCGACATCCTTGTACCATCCCCAATGTTCTGCATATGTCCTCGTCCCTTCCGTCCCTGTCAGAATTGCTTGAGGGGATCCCCATCCCCTTCCCGAATAATAACAGGAGATCCCAGAAGGTCCTTGATCCCCGAATAACTTATATTTTTTTAGATTTCAAACTTAATTGAAACATATTAAATTAAAAATATATAAAATAAAATGAGAATGATCATGAATGGGTCTTAATTCATTTTAATTCATTAAACTTTTGGTATATATAATATTCAAATAATGATTTTCAAAAATGAATTCCAATAATATGATTTTTATACAATATTGACGTGAATGATGTCCATGAGCAATGACACCTCTTGGCCACCGACTATGGCGCAAGCGAGGCGAGGCTGCTGGTTGATGTTGCTACAAGTTGGACTGCTTGGCCATGTGCTACTAGGCAATGATGAGATGAGAACATGCTGGGTTTTGGCTATGGCACGAATAATTTAGAAAGGATTAGTGAGACTGTGGGAGAGTGACTTAGAGTTTGATTTATGGATTGTGGGCTTGTGGGATTATGGGCTTTGGGCTGTGATTAAGTCTAAATTACATTACGGTCTTTATATTAACTAATATTTATATTATTCGTATAAACATTTTGATATTTGTTATTTACATCAATATTTTACAATTTAAATTTTATTATTTATTCACTAATAATTCTAGAAAATTAAAATGGGGAACTAGGGAAATGAGGAGGGGATGGGGATTTAACCTCATCTCCATCACTTCCCCGAATAAGAAATTAGATAAGAAATCATCCTGTACCATCCCCAAATAAGGAAAATCCCCGAAGGTCCCCGTTCTCGTGGGGATTTTTGCCATCCCCAGTATTAGAATGCCACTATGTCAGGATATCTTATCTATCTCTTCGAGAAAATGAATATCAACAAGTATCTCCTACTTCTTTGCCTCTAGAAAAGTATCTCCTGAGTGAATACGGTTTATTACTTGAATTAATTAACTAGCTTCTTAATTCTAAGGACAACTAAAGATTTTAGCACGCAAAGGGAAGAGTACGCAGATTATTAAGCATGTTCCAATGAGATTAATCAATCTAATTAATATTGAGATTATTAGAAAATCTTGTCCTAATACAATTAGGGCGTTGTTGTCTATGGCTTGATTTTGGTAACTTGGGATTTGTTAGTATAGAGCATCTATTATATGTGCAGTTAATTATTAGTATCACAATAAAACCTTGTAAAGTTGTTTTGCAATTATCACGTGTTTAATTACTTGACATTTTCGCAGCTCGAAAGGGATTAGTGTTAAAAATTGTATGTTTACCTAGGGATAAAAATGTTATTTTGTGCTTATATTATAATTAATATTTGTAATTATGTAATATATTATGAATTTTTAATCATGATTTTAAATATATGATATTATGTATTTTTGTGTATTTATTAGGTAAAATAATATTTCTACGTGATTTGAGGCTCTAAATAGTTAAACGGATGACAAATTTAGAATCCGGAGGTTCGAAAATCTTTAGAGAGACATAAAGGTCATATGGCACTATTCACATATACGAAACTATTCACTTATACGATACTATTTATATTTACAGTATGCTGACATGGCATTGACCGATGATGTGGCAGCATACTATTGGACAAGAAAATGAGCTTACGATAGATATGAGTGCATTAGATAGTTGTCAAATTTGACCAAATCTCAACCGTTCATAATTCAATGGCTACGATCGTGCCATGTGCCAATGGTTGGTGAGTTGGGTTGGAAGATCCGAACCTTTGTATTTGGGTCGACCCGATCCGCCCATTAACCCGCCAAATCTCAACCGTTCATAGACAAAATTGGACACTTCAAATGATGCCACGTGTCATGTTGACTTTTGACGTTTAACCAACTATCAGATCTTAATCTAATGGCTGTGTGGAGCGCATGCATAAAGCTTATAATGGACCGCAATGCACGAGATTATGGATGAATTTTTCATAAATATAGCCTCATTTTCATGTATGGAGAGCTCTTCTTCTCCAAATTTTTCCTAAATTCTCTGTAATATTATTTTAATAAATTTCAGTTGTGTTTTTAATATTTTTCATAAATAAATTTAGTTTTATTTTCAATTTTAGTTGTTTTATTTCTTTTAACTATGTATAATTTAGTTTTAATAATTACTTTTATTTCAATTATGGCTAGCTAAATAATTATAGTTAGGGTAAGGTGAAACTCTTAGAAAATAAATATGTTTTAATCAAATTCTGTTTTTAATTATATTAATTAAATTATTTTTTATTTAATTTTATCCATATTTTATATTTTAAAATTTTGATTTATTGTAAACAAACAAGGGAGTTTGGCACAATAAATTCTTGATATCTTAGTATAAATTATAGTAAAATTGTATTTTGACTAATTGTAGACAAGTTGAATTTTGGCACATTAAGTACTTAATCTATAATAAAATTAATTGAAAAATAATGATAATTTATATAATTAATCTTTTGGGCAATAAATCTAAATAAAAATGATAAAAAGAATTTGTTAGATTGTATTTAATACTAAGAGTGGATTCATAACCCTAACTAA
This sequence comes from Clausena lansium, assembly GCA_030449835.1. Taxonomy (NCBI): domain Eukaryota; kingdom Viridiplantae; phylum Streptophyta; class Magnoliopsida; order Sapindales; family Rutaceae; genus Clausena; species Clausena lansium. Next base: position 14,772 of record JASUUF010000117.1, on the reverse strand, counting down.
TTTAATTCCATATTTTCATTTAAATTAATTTACATATATTTTAATTTTATTTTCTTTTCTTAGATAAATTAAAATAAACACATTTAAATATTTTCCCTTTGGATCTACCTCGGACTCACCAAGTTATATTATAACAAGACACTCTTATACTTGGGAGTAAAACACTTTTGAGTCATGCCAAAAAGCTTGGTTATATTGAAATTCTTTTTGTCTTGGGCTTGAGGGATGGCAAAATGCGGGCTTGGGCTTGGCTTTTCCAAACCTATTTCAGTGGAAGAATAAAGGCCGAGCCCACTGCATGCTTGAGCCGGGCCTGTGCTTTCACTTATTTTTTAAAATTTTTTAATTGTTATGAACTTACAATGAGTTAATAATCAATAAGTTGTTATAATTAATAATGAGTTAAAGAAAAAAATATTTCAAAATAAAATAATAAATAAAGAAAATGAAGCAAATAAAAGTTAAATGATTTAATTTTTTAACACTGCTTTCTCTAATTCAAGCACCCTCTTAATTAATTAATGCTTAAGAGATATTTTATTATTATAATTTTAAATTTTTTGAATCATTATTAATTTGTGAATTAGGGATTTAATTTTTTTATTTTTCTATTATTTTTAAATTTTAATTAATAAATTTATTTTTTAAAAAATATAAAGGGCTTGGGACGGACTCGAGCTTTTTTTTTCCTTAAGCCTCGTGCCGCTAAACCTTTAAAACTTGCCAACAAGCAAGATTTGATTTCTCTCAATTTAGCCGGAATGATAATATTTGCGATTGTTTTGAATTTAGATGATGTATTGAGTTTATATTGCTCTATCAAGCATAAACTTTCATTTATCGATTCTGTGATCGTAATCGAATAGCTTGCAGTGTTTGTAAACGAAATGATGAATCAGAATAAAAATAAATAATTCTCTATAAATTTTTGAAAATTTTGTTAATTTAAAATTAAAAAAATTAAAGTAAATGATTTTATTTTTAACTGTTGCTAACTTATGGGAATTTACGAAAATAACTACAAACTTTAAGGTGTTGCAAATTTGACCGTTCTAAGTTTTTCTTATCATAACTAGCCACATACTAGTTTTGTGGACTAAGTAGTCCTCATCACTTTCAACAAATTACCAAACATATATCATTCTTCCAAATCCCTCAAATCTCACCACCTCAACACTCTCAACATTCTCAATAATAGAAATTAGGGTTTAAGTTCAAAATTGATGTGGGTTTTATTGTAAATATTGTTATTTTCCATTCATAAAACAATTTGATTTCTTAAAGTACTTAGTTTGAGTTAAGAAATTAAAAAAAATGAACACAATAGAAATTGGAGTTAAAAACAAAACCTAGATTATGTGCAACATGTAAATTTATGTATGACAAGGACGGCAATAGCTGCCTGTTGTACATAAATACTACTGTATTTATATGCGACGGGCATATGTTGCCCTGCCTGTCACTCATAAATTTTCTTGTCGTAAGTAATCACAGTATGTGCGACAACCATGTAAAATGTGTCATATATTTACCATATCATGTTTTTGTAGTGTGTAAGGAATCGGACATGTGAAGTTGTGCTTTGATGATCATTTCCCAGGTCGTATTACGGAGACATCAAAATTTAGAAAAGTCATCGAAGCTATCTGGAGTAAGTTAATGCGTAAACAGTTATTATTATTCAAGAATGATATTTTCAAGCACTTCATGGATTTGGATAGTTACGCACTTATCGCATATTTTCACATGATAATGTTTTGAAGTTTCTAATCAATATTTTTTATTTCTCTGAAATTTTTAGGTTTAATGGAAGTCAATTGTACTACTACTTCATATATGTTTAGATGGATCATGGGAAAGTTAGTAGATGACCATATGAACTACATGGCAAGAATATAGCTTTTTTGTTCAAAAAGACTAGACTCTATGTTTGATTAGTTTCTTGTAATTCTAAATCATAATGTATTTTGAGCTTTTATTTTGTAATATATTCCTTAGTTAACTATTAGATGTGTGCTTCATTTATTTAAAAAGTTAGATAGGTTAATTTTAAAAATCACAACAGTTTTGTGGTTGGTTTTGTCAATTTCTGAAACTTATGATAGAAAGTTAGAAACTTGTGAGATGGCCCTGATTTGAGATATAAATTTTAAAAATGGTTTTAATAACTGCAAAAAAAGAAAGAAAAGAAAACTATATATGTTTTAGTGAGATTTTGGATGGTCCCAACTAAAAAAATGAGATAGTGAAAAGAAATGGGGACAGCTGTCTTGTTATGTCTGGAGGTATTCTGGCCAAGACAAGGAGGTTAGCTGCGAGAGTTGTAAGGTTGAAGCTGGAAGGAGAATGGAGGGATGGAAATGATATTGAAGGACACCAAACTCGAGTTGAACAAACCCTGCAAATAAGAGCAGCCACAGCATTAGAGGTGGAGTCGGCGATGGCCAGCGATCATACTCCAACGCTCAAGTTATATTTTGAGTAATGAGGAGTTGCTCCAAGGCCTAAACTGAACCTTGAAGTTGATAAAAATGATGATAAAGCTCAGTGTATGCTCTGAGGAAGAAGATGAGAGCAAGATTTTCAGTGAGTGAGAATTTGTTACCGTTGGAGAGTTTCACTTGAGCATTTTAGTGGTATGCCTGAAGGTCTTTTTGGAATTCCAGACACGTGGTGTTTTCTTATTCGCTTTCCCTCCCTCAAGTGAGGGTATTTTGGAGATTGCATCAGTGGTCCCGAGATGGTGATATGTATTAGCCAGGGAGACAAAAAGACCGTTAGCCACCATTTTGCTCCCTACTGTACACACGTGGCCTGCCACTCAGCCAGTGGCCATATTGATTTTCTAGACCACTGCAGTGGGCAGCTGAGGTGGCAGTCCCTTATTCTTTCTTTTTTTGCTCCTTTTCCTTTATTGGCTCCTCGTATTCAGTAAAAGTAAGATATTTTCAATTTGGTCCATGAGAGCATGAGTTATTCACTGGTGATCTTAACTGCCAACGAGTGTAATTCTAATTTTACCCCTTTAATTGCATGTGTCTCTGTGGGAGCTATCCTCCTCGATGGAAACTCCTCACTTATCTTAGGCTTCCATGTTCTCTCGATCCAGCAGCTTATCTCCGTTAGGTTAATTTTTTGCCACGTGTTAGCATCGAATTAGCTTATGCTGGCGTTCATAATTCCCTCAAACAAGATCCCCCTAGTTTTTTTGTGTTGAAAAGTTTTTGAGACACAAGAAACTCTAACGAGAAGGGTTAGGCGATGACATGTGGCAAAAAAAATTTTTTAGTGGAATTGGGGGGTCTTGGTTGATATTTTACTATCGAGGTATCTTCAAAATTTTGACAGGTATTAGGGGCGTCGCTGAAATTTTCTTCCCACTTTCCCTACTTGGAGACGTGGCCATACGTGGGCCTTTTATTTGAATTATGAGATGGGCTGAGTGGGTTTTAAATGGTAAGACAGTTACTTTACGTGGCGTTCCCCTAATGCTTTACTTTTCTGCAAGTTCTGCTGCCACCAGCTGTGCTACATCTGTCGTGTTGACAAGTGGTTAAACCCCGATGCTTGGATTTCATCAACGGTCGAAAATATTTCCTGTCTTTTCGCGTTACTTGCAGTATCCTTCTATTGGCTGGCTCACCTAAGCCGTTAGACCAAGAGCAGTTGCTAAGAGGGGAAATCCTACCCCTCCACGTGGTTGTACCCCCTCTGCCACATAGCTATATTTCATAAGACGATTCCTTTCCTCATCATTCTTTTCACTTTCGTTTCCAGACTCCTTTAGTGATCTCTTTGTTTCTTTTTCTTTCAAAAATCAAGACTTTGACTTCTTTGTTGGTGATTATGAGTTTCTCTACCTTTTTTATGAGTCTCCCACCCTATTCGTTCTCTTCGGGTGGTTTTTTGTTTACTGATTTACCATCGGTTCTGACCACTTTTATTTCTGATGTAGGGCTTTTTGTTTCACAATCTAGTGTTGCAACCTTCAACAATAAGAGCATCATTTCAGGTTCGGCTCCCATTTCTTTTTCTTTTTCCTTTTCTTCATTCCTCTACTTTCTCTCTTTTCTCTTCTTTCTTCTCTTTTTTTTTTTTCTGTTGTTGTGGTGTTGGATCTATTGTTTTGGTGGTTTATAGTCATGGAGAGAAGAAGTGAGGGGTTGTTCCTTAAGGATAGTGACAGTTCTAATGATGATAATGGGGAGTCGTCCTTCTTTCATGTAGCTCTTAAGTCTAATTTCCTTCCAGAGTTAAGTGAGGAAGAAGTTAAGGACAGCTCTAATGAACTTGGGGACAAAAGGGTTGAACTTGTATCCGAGGGAGACTCTGATGGGGATTCTCATGGGGAAGATGAGATTTTACTGCCCTAGACCCACAGAAACACCTGCCCTCCGTGAGACCTAAAAAGAAGGATCGTAGTTCTAAAGGGAAAGATGCAGCCATTTCTTGAGTGCTGACTCTCCTCCTGACTCAACTGGACATTCCCCCTCATTCGCTAATTTTTTAAGGCATCCATAAAAGACTTAAAATTTATTGCAAAAAAATATCATATTCATTCTTCCGTTAGGCTGAGAGTTCCTGAAGAGGGTAAAAGTCTTGACCATTGTTATTCAAGGCTGCCCTTATACATAGACTTATTCCATTTTAGCATTTGGTTGCCCTCCTGCCTTTCTTCAGAAGATTACTAGTCGACCTTGGAGTTTCCCATGTCCAGCTCACTCTTCTTCCGTTGAGGAGTGTGATGGGTTGTTGTGTGTATTGGAGGGAGTTGTTTGAGGAAGAGCTTACTTTAAGAGATCTTAAGGGACTTTACCAATTGAAAAAGCTTCTTTCTTCAGGCTCAGTGTACCTCACCATATAGTCAATAATCCAGTGGCCTCGTTACAGCCCTGAAGAAGGGGTTTAGGTACGAGTGGTTTGTTGCAGAGGATAACTAGGGCTCTACAGTGGAATACCAAGGGAGGATATGTAATGTTAGAACATCTTACAACCCTAAAAGTATGGGTCATCCCTTAGCTATTTTTTTAGTTTTATTTATCATTTTTATCAAAAACTTACTTAAGGCTTTTCTTACTCTCTTGTAAATATCAAGTGATGTAAAAAAGACTACCTAGTAGACCAAAAGAAGAACTTTATGGCTTCCCATAGAAGAGAGCTTGCTAAACTTGATAAGAGGGGAGATGTGTTGAGTGAGGGGAGACTGGTTAGGTCGGGGGTAGTTGAGGAGCACTCTTTGTTTGATGAAGGAGTCAAATCTATGATGGGTGCTTCCGTTTTCCACTTTGATTCTTCTTTTTCTTCTTCTTTTTGTTTTATGTTCCAACTTTCCTCCCTTACTATTTTAACTACTATCTTTCTATTTTGCAGCTATGAAAACTCCTGTTGGCTCCAACGATAGCAAGCAAAGGGGGTTGGACAAGCATGCTTACACCAGCCTCATGTCCAAGAAGGAAGGGAAGAAACTAGCTGGGAGTCCAGCAAGGAAAGGGACTGTTCCTTCTGTTACTCTCCAGGTTACTAGGAGTCAAAGTTCTCTATTGCATGGTACCAAGGATTCCCCCAAGGGTACTATACTGTCGAGCCGGAAGATGAGACATCTAAAGGTGCTATCTTCCAACCCTGATATTGTGGAGCTTGACCCTTCCTCTGGCAGCACTCTTCCGCATCTCAGGCAGTACTTTCAAGTCCTAGAGGAGCTCTTGACCTCCAAAGAAGGAGCTGAATTGAGCATGTTGGATTTGCTGACGGGTATCACTCGAGCAGTAAAAGCTTATTAGGATGTGAGCTTCTATCCTTTAGTCTTACTGCATTGTGTCCTTATCTTCCTGCTTTCCTTACTTTAACCACCTTTCTTTTTCTTAGGCGGCCTATATATTGTATGAAAATTATAGCTTGGCAGAGGTATCCTCCTCAGTTCTCTCGGCTATTTCAAAGTATGAGGAACAAGTAACTCAGCTAAAGAAAGATCGCCAACTTGCCTATAAACGAGCTGAGGAGGTGAGCTCCTCGTTGAAATCGGAGAAACGCCAATGGGAAACTGAGAGGAAGAAGCTTCAGGAGGAACTTGATTCGGAGAAGGGATTTGCACAAAGTGTTAGGGAGATGAGTGATCAGAAAGCTCGTGACGCAGTGATCTATGTCATGATGGAGATTTGGAAAGCGAACCCTGACTCTAAAGCTCTTTACTTGGAACCGTCGATAGTGAAGAAAGATATCCTGGCTCTGATCAAAGAGGAAGAAGAGGAAGCAGTTAAAAAAGCCGCTGAGGAAGAACCTCAAAATGGCGCAAACATGAATGAAAGGGTCTCCAGGAGGTTAATCCCTTAATTCTTTCGGAGTCATCCTCTCACGGTGCTGAAGGAGTTATCCTTTCTGCTTGAATCGATCATTTGTTATCCGCTCTGTTATCAATACCCTTTGTTGGCATTTTGAACAAACTTTTCTGTTTTAAGCATTTTAAACTTTTCTTCATTTAGGGTTTTATTATTTTTGTTTGTTTTTGTATTTTCGATGTTTGGACTTTAACTTGGTCGGGGATCACCGGTTAAGGCTTGTCTTATGATTGGAATGTTTATGTAAAAGGTAGTGTTTGACTATTTTATTGGTGGTGTTTGTGATTTCTCTGAGTTTTGGGAGAATCTTAGAGAGCTATCCTACTGATCACGCGTAGGCTTCCTCATGCTGATCGATAGGATGTCTACATAGAGAATAACTGCGGGTGGGGAGAAAATCTCTACCTATTTTTTAAATATTTTGTGAAGCATCTGCTTTCTTCGTGGCATTAACACACTCAAGCGACATTTCATAGGGCGATAATCCATAGGGCGATATAAGCAAATGATAAATTAGTGCACAAAATGAATGATGAAAAGTGTTTTCAAGAAATGCCTTGGGGGCATCCTAGAGCAGCTGAGCTCTTGTGGGTTTTCTTCACCTATTTTATCATATTCAGCTGTTATTCCCTTATTTAGGGCGTGGTCATTCCCTCATGTGGGGCGTAGTCTTATTAAGGCTTACTGCCTTACTTTAAGTGCTTGGTTAGCCTGCTCAGTTACTAACTCCTTTGCGCATTTGGTAGCTGACCACCACAGTGGTTGCTTGCACTTTCTTTTTAGCCGAATGGTGTATAATCAGCTTGAAGTGGAGTGTGTATATTCGATTTACTTTTGAAAATGTACCTTAAATAGGTTCTTTTGGCGACTTGATTTTATCTGTAGGTCTTCTATGACTTTCACTTCTACCTAAAAATTACAGTATTTTCAGATTCCCCTCTGAAATGCTGCAGCTTTTATTGCTTGTTGTTCATTGCCTCAGGGCAATTGTGCTTTGGTTCTTGTCCCGGAGATTGTCTCCCTGATCATATCAATTGTCCAGGAGCTTTCCTTGTTCAGACCACTTGAAAGTGTCAATCTCTTGACAACCATATTGACTTGTAATGGGAATTTCCAAAGCATTAAATTGTGGTGAATCGTTAGTGGAGATTATTTGATAGTACATAAATTTGAGACAATAAAATAATCATCAAACAAGGAGTTAAATCCATTCAATTAGATGCAATCATTGATTATCCATTCATACTATAAGGAGATTAAAAGTAACTGCATTTACAAATGGAGAATAAATAAGCAGTCATAGATAATTTTTCTCTAGGTAACAAGAACTCACATCATTACATGACATGGCGGGAGTTAACCTGAGAGTGGCAATACTAGTAAGCCTCTTGATTTATCACAAAGACTTCTAAGAATTAAAAATTAAAAAGAAACTGACCGTTGTGGGGAACCAGTGTGGTACCCACAAGGCCTGCACACAAGATTACAAACACATATATAAGAAAATAAGAGATAAAGAAAAAAGTGACCCGAGAGGTCGACTGATAATACTTCTTCAGTATAGCTGTGTTCCATGGGTGCTTGACTAAGGTCTCATCCATATGTAATAGCCTGTAGGCACATGAACTGACTTACTTGTTTACCCGGTATGGACCTTCCCAGTTAGTCCTCAACACTTCATCTGAAGCGAACTTAGTATTTAGAGTTATCTTCCTTAACACCAAATCCTCTTTCTTGAAAGTTCATGGGCAAACCTTCTTGTTGAATAGTCTGAAAATACGGTGCTAATATACTGCCATTCTGAGTTCTGCTCTTGCCCTTTTTCTCCGCAGATAGGTCTAAGTCAGCAGCAACAAGGGAGATATTCTCTCTTCATTAAAGTAAACTGTCCTGTGGGATAGAATTTTTGTTTCAGTGGATATGTCTGCATCAACCTTAAAGGCGAGAGCAAAGGGTGTTTCTCCAGTGACGATAATCTCAGTGGTTCTGTAGGCCCAAAGGGCACTAGGCAGCTCGTCCACCCAAGCTCTCTTCCTATCCTCGAGCTTCTTCTCTAGAATCCCCTTAATGATTTTGTTGATGGCTTCCACTTGGTCATTGGATTGGGGGTGAGCTGGTAAAGAAAACTTATTAACTATCCCCAACCATGAAAAAAATTACCGAAAATTTTGGTTGTCAAATAGCTTCTCATTATCACTTACTATGGTATTGGGAATTCCAAATTTGTAAATTATAGCTCTTCAAATGAACTCAGTAGTTTTTCTCTCAGTGATGGTAGAGAGTGGCTCTACTTCAGAGTAGCTCTACTTCAGCCCACTTGGTGTAGTAATCAATGGCAACTATGGTGTATTTGGCTTGTGCCCTTCTTGTTGGCATCGAGCCAATGAGGTCAACTCTCCATACGGCAAACGGCCAAGGCGAAGTCATTATAGTCAGCTTTTCTGGGGGCATATATGCTACTTTGGCAAACCATTGGCACTTGTCACAACTTCTGACCATTTTCTTTGCATCCTCATACATCGTTGGCCAGTAGTACCCCTACCTTAAGGCTTTATAGGCTAACGACTGTGCCCCGCAGTGATTCCCGTAGATCCCTTTATTGATTTCATTGACAACATATTTGGCCCGACCTCCTTCTAAGCATCTTAAATAGGGGAAAGAGAATCCCTTTCTGTAAAACACTCCCTCGATCAAGCAATAGCGAGCTGTTCTATATTTTAGTCTCCGGGATGTGCCTTTATCTTCGGAGAGCTCTCCTCTTTCAAGGAATTTCTTTATTGGCATCATCCAAGAATCTTCTTGATAAATGGAGCTCACTTCTATTGGGGATACCTCTTTTACTTCAACAGAAGTGACGCTCGGAGTTGGGATATGCTCCACTGACACTTGCTTTGACAATTGAGTAGTCCCTAATAAGGTCACCTTGGCTAAGTTATCAGCTTCATTGTTCTCGGCTCTTGGGACTTGCTCCACTTTGACTTCTTTAAACTCTGCCATCAATTCCCTAGTCCTCTTTAGATAAGCTTTTATGTTTTCTTCCTTGGTCTGATACTTTGACTCAATCTGATTTATTACTAATTGAGAGTCACTCCGGATGGTGAGCTTTTCTGCCCCGAGGGCTTTGCATATTCCCAATACGGCAATGATTGCCTCATATTCAACTTCATTATTAAAGGCTCTAAAACTGAACTGTAGTGCATACTGGAGTTTCTATCCTCTATGGCTTACAATCATCAAACCAGCTCTACTTTCATAAGAGTTTGAAAATCCATCCACATAAACATCCCAGTATTCCTCTTACTCCCCGATGGTTACCTCCTTGCTCAACTCCCATAGGGTTCCTACTCACCCTAAGTCATTAGCGAATTCTGCTAAGAAATCTATAGTGGCTTGCGTTTTAATTACTGAGCGAGGACGGTAAACAATTTCAAACCCACTTAACTTGAGTGATCATTTGATAAGCCTACCCGACATGTCAAGCTTCTGGAGCACCTGCCCTAAGGGCAGGTTTGTAACAACTGCTATAGTATGAACTTAGAAGTAGGGTCTAAGTTTTCGTACGGAAATCACCAAAGAAAGAACTAACTTTTCTGAGGGGGAATATCTCTTTTTGGCATCCATCATAGCTCGACTCACGTAATCAACAGGCTGTTATGTGCCATCCTCCTCCTTAACTAGAACTGAGCTAAGAGTATGTTCGGAGATAGCCAAGTATAGGAGAAGGGTAACCCCTGGTCTAGGCTTGAGGAGTATTGGGGGATAAACCAGATATTTTTTCAGCTGCTGAAAATCTTCTTTGCATTCTAGAGTCCATAGTAACTTCTTTCCAACCTTGAGGGCTATAAAGAAAAGCTTGCAGAGATCTGTGACCTTGGAGATAAACCGGCTGAATGCAGTAACTCTGCCAGCTAAACTCTGTACTTTCTTGACTATTCGTGGAGATGTCATTTCTAGCACAGCTATGATCTTATCGGGGTTAGCTTCAATACCCCTCTGTTGTACCATGAATTCGAAGAATTTTTCTGATGTTATCTTGAATGCACACTTTTCGGGGTTTAGCCGCATCTTATTTTTTCGGAGGAATTCAAAAAGTTTCTCGGAGGTGGGCTGTATGGTCTATTGTTCACATTGACTTAGTGATCATATCATCTATGTAAACCTCCATAGTTTTGCCAATCTGATCCTTAAAAATCTTATTGACCAAACGCTGGTAGGTTGCCCCACATTCTTTAACTCGAAGGGCATGACCCTGTACCAATAAAGCCCCCCATTGGTGATGAATGTGGTCTTCTCCTTATCTAAGTCATACATCCTAATCTGATTATAACCTGAGAAGGCATCCATAATGCTTAATATTTCACGACCGGAAGTGGCGTCCACTAGTTTATCTACTCTGGGGAGAGGAAAGCTATCCTTCAGGTATGCTTTATTTAAGCTTGCAAAATCGACGCACATGTGCCATTTTCCATTGGCCTTCTTAACCAAAACAACATTTGAAACCCAATTCGGATAGGTGGCCTCCCTTACGAACCCGGCCTGCAATAACCATTCCACCTCTGCTTCAATTGTCTCGTATCAGTCCTGGCTTATAGGACCTTCTCTTATGTTTGATTGGCTTATGGTGTGGGTCAACATTAAGTTTCTGGTAGGATATCTCTGTGTCTATGCCCGAAATATCTTCATGTGACTAGGCAAATACGTCGCTAAACTCACGTAGGAAAGTGACCAGTTGCTCCTTGGTTTCTTCCGAGTGGTGAGATCCGACTTTTACAAATTCGGAGGGGTCATCCTCTCTAATAGGAATTGAAAGGAGGCTCTCTGCTGGAGTGCCCCTCTTTTCCTCTCTTGGGAGTCAGGGATTTAATGGTGCTTCAATCAGCTCTGGCGAGTCGTGGCAATCGATTTGTTCTGGAACTTGCTGGAGATTAATGGAGTCTACCTCCATAGAGTTATCCTCCTAGTAGTATGTTTCCATGTTCAGTTTCACAGTCCTCGTCCTGGCGAGTCTTCTTCTTCTGATAATGGTACGCCTTGTCATCTTAAGAGCTAAACCAAAGGTGAGTCGGTGCCTTTTGGCGAGGAAATTGACGACTTGTTCATTTGAGGCTATCTGGTAGCTAACTTTGGAGGCTATGGCGTAACACTGACAAGCAATCTGTTGGTCTCCCTTAATAGTGATCATTGATTTTGAAGTTGGTATTTTCACAGTAAGGTAATGCATAGAAACAGTTGCTTTGGTGGTTGCTAGGAATGGTCGAACCAAAATGATGTTGTAAGCTGGTAGGTTATCCACTATTAGAAAGTTGACCATATGGATCACTTTGTGGGGAGATTTACCCATGGAAATAAGCAAATAACTATCCCTTTTAGAATAACAATTTTGCCAGCAAAACCAGCCAAAAAAGTGTGATTAGGAGTGACCTACACATATTCGAGAGTGAGTTGATCCAATGCATCCTTGAAGATGATATCCACCGAACTTCTCGTGTCAACCAACGTTCGTGCTACCTATCTTCGGCAACTTTTAGGGTGATTACTAGGGCGTCATCATGTGGATTAATCACATTCTTTTAGTCATGTTCGATGAATATGATGGGAACTAGGCGTGGTACTTGTAGAGGTGTGCTCCAGTTGGTTATGTTAATATCTTTTGCATTGACAGTATTCCTCCCATAGGCTTTGATTTACCTTCTAGAGTTACCAGCCGGGGTAAGACCTCATGCAATCATGCCCACATAGGTACCCTTCTTGGGAACGCGTGGCTCAGCTTCGTGGAGGCTTTCCTTCCGAGGTTCTTTCCCCTTGCCTATGTCCATAAACTTCCAGACATCTCTCATTTTAACCACAAACTCCTTCAAGTACCCATTAATAATCAATGCTTCAATTTCCTCATGTAATTGAAAGCATTCAACAGTACTATGCCCAAAGTTTTCATGGAACTCACAATAGGTGAACTCATTGGTACATCTTTAGGCACTTTCATCAATAGAGACAGCCATTGCTTGATTAAATCTTTGACAATTCTCTTGATCATATCATCTAAGGTTATTTGATATTGTGACTTGATTTACGACTCAATTTGTGTAGCTAAATGAATTGCATCTTTGTAAAGTGTAGATCGTGTATGTAGGCAACCTTTGTTGAATTTGTAAAACAAGCCCCCTTACAAATATTGTAACTCGTACCCTCTTTAGGCTCATAATAATATTTGCATCCATAAAATTGTTCAAACTTATAAGCATAATCAACAATTAATCTCGTACCTAGATGTATCAAATATAATCAAGAGAGATAAACTCATATCGCAAAATACGATTCATATGGCTCTATGATTGAAATTTACGCTTGCCTTCGTCAAGTCGAGAAACTTGCAACTCCTCATACCATTCTAAAACACTTATGCTCAATTTACTAGTAGCAAACGATACTTGCTCTTCTTTAAAGTGCGTCAAGTTATAAACCAATGCTCAACCTTGTCCAACCAATCAAGAATTATGGACGAGTGTATGCAAATAATTTCGACACATGATAAATTGGTGGGTATGGACGGTAGTTAAACAGTTATTGTCAAGTTTCCACACAATGTCAAAATTGTAAATAAGGCTGAACTCATGTTTGGTGTGGCCGTGATTGAGACCGCAGAGAGTCGGATCTGAAAGATTTGGTGGTGAGAACACAATGGAGGCTATGGTTTGGTCGGATTCACCGTATTTTGGTGAAAAATCGACTTGAAGTGGCAATGGCTTATGGTGGTTTTGGGCAACGACCGTCGATGGGATTTCATCGAGTTATGAGTGGTGGTGGCTGAGGAGTCTGATGGTGGTGTTGGCTGCCAGTGAAGGCGGCTGGTAGAGAGCTGGTAGGTTTGGGTTCTCGCGCGATGGTTACAAGCGTCGATTTCTAACAGCAATGGCTGGAGTTCGATCTCTAGATGATGGTGATTCTGGTGAGGGCAGTGGCGAATGATGATTGTTGTTAGATTGTGGCGGCGGCAATAGTGGTGGGTGGCGGCTAGGGTTTCAAATTTGGGAATTTTTTTTGTTGTTTTTTTATTTTTTTTTTATTTTTTTTATGAACGGTGATGGATGGTTTGGTGATTTATAGTGGATGGATATGGTGGCCAGGAAAGCTGTGTAACTAGCACAGAAATCCTCTGATACCAACTGGATTTGACGACGACATAGCGAGAGCGGAATTGATAAGTTAGGAAAAACTAGATATCGTTCTAGTACTTGACCAAGCCAATAGCGATTAGTTTACACTCTAATCGAACGTGATTACATTCGTTCTAATCCAAACGATTCAATGAGTTTTTAATAACGCATAAAGCGAGATTAGATGATCGGCTAATCCAAACAGACTCAACAAGAGAGAATTTTGATAGATAATTCTAGGAGAAATTATAAAAAATGGATTTTTATTAATAATTGATCAAAAGGTTGAAGTTATAATAATAGACCTCTCTTATTTATGATGTAAGAAACCTACTTCCCTCGCTTAAGCTTAATTAGAGACACTAAATCACAATTAGAATATAAATAAAAGACTAATATACATACCATAATTAACTCTAATTAAAATAGAAAATTGACTCCAATTAAAACAAGATACTAAAATGACTTCCTACATCACAAATGGGTGAATCAATCTAACATTATGCATAAGGGTGAGCAAATCGGATTTCGGTTCGGGTTGTTCCTGGTTTCGCTTGGAGTTACAACCTGATCGGATTGAAGAATTGAACCCAATCAGGTTGAAAATGAAAAACCCGAACTAAACCGAACTGAATTTAATTTACGATTTGGGTTCAATTCGTTACAACAGTTTAATTTTCCAAAATCTCAAATCTAAAATCTTAAATCCTAGTCTTGATCAATACAGAATAAAAAATTCAATTAAATATAGGTAAGAAACCAACTGTAATTGATGTTAAGCAAATAAGCATAATCTAAAATGCATATCAGCAAGTTCTTGCTGAAAGAGATGCAGCCATGGCTGTTAGAGAGTCACAACATCACAATAAAATTCCTAATGGATGAGTGCAAACTTGAATCAACAGAGGGGCAGAACCTGAGATTAGATTTGTCAACCAAGTTCCAAAAACCAAATCCTTGCGAAAACATACATTCAATTAACAGTAACAAAGAAGGAGGCAGCAAAATCGCAAACATCACTGAAATTAACATCACCGAAATCGAAAACACCTTGTGCGGTTGACGACGGCGAACGAAAAGGAGGCAGTGGCTGGATCGAAGCGAATGGCTCAAGAACGGCTAGAAGCTATAACGCCGGTGCACCTTAACAAAATTGACACTGGGCGTGTGGGTATGTGTGAGTGAGTGAGATTGTGAGTGTACTGGGGTTGGGGTTGGGGTTGGGCTTGTCTCGATGTAAAGCGCGAAGAAGAGAACAGAGTGAAATACGGATTGCACAAAGA